>JANUWF010003186.1:0-95020 GCA_026120185.1 Voacanga thouarsii
GACCATTATATTTGTTTAAATTTCTAATAAAAGTGTTATAACCAAAATTTGAAGTTAATCGGAAATATTTCTGCATTCAATCCAAAAAATATCAACAAAAATACCGAAAACCTACGGCATTTTCTAAGATAGACACTTTCAATTAATGATCCGATCGTTAGATTTGTTTAAATTGCTATGAAAAGTGTTATGACCATATTTGAAGATAATCTAATATATTTTGGCATGCAATCCACCAAATGCCTACAAAAAGACCGAAAAACTATGGTATTAACTAAGATAGGAACTTTTATTTAATGATCCGACCGTTAGATTTATTTAAATTGTTATGAAAAGTGTTATTACCATGTTTGAATATATTGGGATATATATTTTGGTATTCAATCCAACAAATGTCTATAAAAAGACCGAAAACCTAAGGCATTTACAAACATAGGAACTTTCAATTAATGATCCAATCGTTAGATTTGTTTAAATTGCTAATAAAAGTGTTGTGACAAAACTTGAAGATAATCGGATATATTTTGGCATGCAATCCAACAAATATCAATAAAAATATCAACAAATTAATGATCACTGATCGATTATATTTGTTTAAATTGCTAATAAAAGTATAATTACCATATATGAAGATAATCGAATGTATTTTGGCGTGTAATCCAACAAATATTAACAAGAGTACCTGAAAACCTAAGGCATTTACGAATATAGGCACTTACAATTAATGATTCGATCTTTAGATTTGTTTAAATTGCTATGAAAAGTGGTATGACCAAATTTGAATATAATCGGATATATTTTGGAATGCAATCCAACAAATATCAACAAAAATACCAAAAATCTAATGGCATTTACGAACATAGGCACTTACAATTAATGATTCGACCATTAGATTTGTTTAAATTCATATTAAAAGTGTTATGACCAAATTTGAAGATAATCGGATATATTTTGGCATGCAATCCAGTAAATATGAACAAAAATACCTAAAACATAAGGCTTTTTCAAATATAGGCACTTTAAATTAATGATCTGACCGTTGGATTTGTTTAAAATGATACTAAAAGCTGTTATGACTAAATTTGAGGATAATCGGATATATTTTGGCATGCAATCCAACAAATGTCAACAAAAATATCGAAAACCTAAGGCATTTACAAAGCATAGACACTTTCAATTAATGATCCGACCGTTAGATTTGTTTAAATTGCTAATAAAAGTGTTATGACCAAATTTGAAGATAATCGGATATATTTTGGCATGCAATCCAACAAATATCAACAAAAATACCGAAAACCTAAGGCATTTACAAATATAGGTACTTTCAATTAATGATCCGATCGTTAGATTTGTTTAAATTGCTAATAAAAGTGTTATTACCATATTTGAAGATAATCGGATATATTTTGGCATGCAATCCAACAAATGTCAACAAAAATATCGAAAACCTAAGGCATTTACAAAGATATAGACACTTTCAATTAATGATCCGACCGTTAGATTTGTTTAAATTGCTAATAAAAGTGTTATGACCAAATTTGAAGATAATCGGATATATTTTGGCATGCAATCCAACAAATATCAACAAAAATAACGAAAACCTAAGGCATTTACAAATATAGGTACTTTCAATTAATGATCCGACTGTTAGAATTATTTTAATTGCTAATAAAAGTATAATTACCATATATGAAGATAATCGAATGTATTTTGGCGTGCAATCCAACAAATATTAACAAAAATACCGAAAACCTAAATCATTTACGAACATAGGTACTTACAATTAATGATTCGACCGTTAGATTTGTTTAAATTGCTATGAAAAGTGTTATCACCAAATTTGAAGATAATCGGATATATTTTGGCATGCAATCCAGTAAATATGAACAAAAATACCTAAAACATAAGGCTTTTTCAAATATAGGCACTTTAAATTAATGATCTGACCGTTGGATTTGTTTAAAATGATAATAAAAGCTTTATGACTAAATTTGAGGATAATCGGATATATTTTGGCATGCAATCCAACAAATATCAACCAAAATACCGAAAACCTAAGGCATTTACAAACATAGGCACTTTCAATTAATGATCCTACCGTTATATTTGTTTAAATAGCTAATAAAAGTGTAATGACCGGATATGAAGATAATCGAATGTATTTTGACATGCAATCCAACAAATATTAACAAAGATACCGAAAACCTAAGGCATTTACGAACATAGGCACTTACAATTAATGACTCGACCGTTAGATTTGTTTAAATTGCTATTAAAAGTGTTATGACTAAATTTGAAGATAATCGGATATATTTTGGCTTGAAATCCAATAAATATCAACAAAAATACCGAAAACCTAAGGCATTTACAAATATAGACACTTTAAATTAATGATCCGATCGTTAGATTTGTTTAAAATGATAATAAAAGTGTTATGACTAAATTTGAGGTTAATCGAAATATTTTGGCATTCAATTCAACAAATAGCAACAAAAATAACGAAAACCTACGGCAGTTACAAAGATAGGCACTTTCAATTAATGATCCGATCGTTAGATTTGTTTAAATTGCTATGAAAAGTGTTATGACCATATTTGAAGATAATCGAATATATTTTGGCATGCAATCCACCAAATGCCTACAAAAAGACCGAAAAACTATGGTATTAACTAAGATAGGAACTTTTATTTAATGATCCGACCGTTAGATTTATTTAAATTGTTATGAAAAGTGTTATTACCATGTTTGAATATATTGGGATATATATTTTGGTATTCAATCCAACAAATGTCTATAAAAAGACCGAAAACCTAAGGCATTTACAAACATAGGAACTTTCAATTAATGATCCGACCGTTAGATTTGTTTAAATTGCTAATAAAAGTGTTATGACAAAATTTGAAGATAATCGGATATATTTTGGCATGCAATCCAACAAATATCAACAAAAATATCGAAAACCTAAGGCATTAACTAAGCATAGGCACTTACAATTAATGATTTGACCGTTAGATTTGTTTAAATTGCATATGAAAAGTGTTATGACCAAATTTGAAGATAATCGGATATATTTTGGCATGCAATCCACCAAATGCCTACAAAAAGACCGAAAAACTATGGTATTAACTAAGATAGGAACTTTTATTTAATGATCCGACCGTTAGATTTATTTAAATTGTTATGAAAAGTGTTATTACCAAGTTTGAGGATATATTGGGATATATATTTTGGTATTCAATCCAACAAATGTCTATAAAAAGACCGAAAACCTAAGGCATTTACAAACATAGGAACTTTCAATTAATGATCCGACCGTTAGATTTGTTTAAATTGCTAATAAAAGTGTTGTGACAAAACTTGAAGATAATCGGATATATTTTGGCATGCAATCCAACAAATATCAATAAAAATATCAACAAATTAATGATCCGACCGTTATATTTGTTTAAATTGCTAATAAAAGTATAATTACCATATATGAAGATAATCGAATGTATTTTTGCGTGTAATCCAACAAATATTAACAAGAGTACCGAAAACCTAAGGCATTTACGAATATAGGCACTTACAATTAATGATTCGATCTTTAGATTTGTTTAAATTGCTATGAAAAGTGGTATGACCAAATTTGAATATAATCGGATATATTTTGGAATGCAATCCAACAAATATCAACAAAAAAACCAAAAATCAATGGTATTTACGAACATAGGCACTTACAATTAATGATTCGACCATCAGATTTGTTTAAATTCATATTAAAAGTGTTATGACCAAATTTGAAGAGAATCGGATATATTTTGGCATGCAATCCAGTAAATATGAACAAAAATACCTAAAACATAAGGCTTTTTCAAATATAGGCACTTTAAATTAATGATCCGACCGTTGGATTTGTTTAAAATGATACTAAAAGCTGTTATGACTAAATTTGAGGATAATCGGATATATTTTGGCATGCAATCCAACAAATATCAACAAAAATACCGAAAACCTAAGGCATTTACAAACATAGGCACTTTCAATTAATGATCCTACCGTTATATTTGTTTAAATTGCTAATAAAAGTGTAATGACCAGATATGAAGATAATCGAATATATTTTGGCATGCAATCCAACAAATATTAACAAAAATACCGAAAACCTAAGGCATTTACAAACATAGGCACTTTACAATTAATGATCTGACCGTTAGATTTGTTTAAATTGCTATTAAAAGTGTTATGACTAAATTTGAAGATAATCGGATATATTTTGGCATGCAATCCAACAAATATCAACAAAAATACCGAAATCCTAAGGCATTTACAAACATAGGCAATTCCAATTAATGATCCGACCGTTAGATTTAATTAAATTGCTAATAAAAGTGTAATGACCAGATATGAAGATAATCGAATGTATTTTGGTGTGCAATCCAATAAATATTAAAAAAAAATACCGAAAACCTAAGGCATTTACGAACACCTGGCACTTACAATTAATGATTTGACCGCTAGATTTATTTAAATTGCTTTGAAAAGTGTTATGACCAAATTTGAAGATAATCGGAAATATTTCGGCATGCAATCCAACAAATATCAACAAAAATAACGAAAACCTAAGGCATTCACAAACATAGGCACTTTCAATTAATGATCAGACCGTTAGATTTGTTTAAATTGTTATGAAAAGTGTTATGACAAAGGTTGAATATAATCGGATATATTTTGGCATACAATCCACCAAATGCCAACAAAAAAACCGATAACCTATGGTATTTACAAATATAGTAAATTTGATTTAATGATACGACCGTTAGATTTATTTAAATTTTTAAGAAAAGTGTATTACCATGTTTGAATATAATCGGATATATTTTGGCCTGCAATCCAACAAATGTCTACAAAAAGATCGAAAACCTAAGGCATTTACAAAGATATATACACTTTCAATTAATGATCCGACCGTTAGATTTGTTTAAATTGCTAATAAAAGTGTTGTGACCAAATTTGGAGATAATCGGATATATTTTGGTATGCAATCCAACAAATATCAACAAAAATACCGAAAACCTAAGGCATTTACAAATATAGGTACTTTCAATTAATGATCCGACTGTTAGAATTATTTTAATTGGTAATAAAAGTATAATTACCATATATGAAGATAATCGAATGTATTTTGGCGTGCAATCCAACAAATATTAACAAAAATACCGAAAACCTAAGTCATTTACGAACATAGGTACTTACAATTAATGATTCGACCGTTAGATTTGTTTAAATTGCTATGAAAAGTGTTATCACCAAATTTGAAGATAATCGGATATATTTTGGCATGCAATCCAGTAAATATGAACAAAAATACCTAAAACATAAGGCTTTTTCAAATATAGGCACTTTAAATTAATGATCTGACCGTTGGATTTGTTTAAAATGATAATAAAAGCTTTATGACTAAATTTGAGGATAATCAGATATATTTTGGCATGCAATCCAACAAATATCAACCAAAATACCGAAAACCTAAGGCATTTACAAACATAGGCACTTTCAATTAATGATCCTACCGTTATATTTGTTTAAATAGCTAATAAAAGTGTAATGACCGGATATGAAGATAATCGAATGTATTTTGACATGCAATCCAACAAATATTAACAAAGATACCGAAAACCTAAGGCATTTACGAACATAGGCACTTACAATTAATGACTCGACCGTTAGATTTGTTTAAATTGCTATTAAAAGTGTTATGACTAAATTTGAAGATAATCGGATATATTTTGGCTTGAAATCCAATAAATATCAACAAAAATACCGAAAACCTAAGGCATTTACAAATATAGACACTTTAAATTAATGATCCGATCGTTAGATTTGTTTAAAATGATAATAAAAGTGTTATGACTAAATTTGAGGTTAATCAGAAATATTTTGGCATTCAATTCAACAAATAGCAACAAAAATAACGAAAACCTACGGCAGTTACAAAGATAGGCACTTTCAATTAATGATCCGATCGTTAGATTTGTTTAAATTGCTATGAAAAGTGTTATGACCATATTTGAAGATAATCGAATATATTTTGGCATGCAATCCACCAAATGCCTACAAAAAGACCGAAAAACTATGGTATTAACTAAGATAGGAACTTTTATTTAATGATCCGACCGTTAGATTTATTTAAATTGTTATGAAAAGTGTTATTACCATGTTTGAATATATTGGGATATATATTTTGGTATTCAATCCAACAAATGTCTATAAAAAGACCGAAAACCTAAGGCATTTACAAACATAGGCACTTTCAGTTAATGATCAGACCGTTATATTTGTTTAAATTTCTAATAAAAGTGTTATAACCAAAATTTGAAGATAATCGGAAATATTTCGGCATGCAATCCAACAAATATCAACAAAAATACCGAAAACCTACGGCATTTACTAAGCATAGACACTTTCAATTAATGATCCGATCGTTAGATTTGTTTAAATTGCTATGAAAAGTGTTATGACCATATTTGAAGATAATCTAATATATTTTGGCATGCAATCCACCAAATGCCTACAAAAAGACCGAAAAACTATGGTATTAACTAAGATAGGAACTTTTATTTAATGATCCGACCGTTAGATTTATTTAAATTGTTATGAAAAGTGTTATTACCATGTTTGAATATAATCGGGATATATATTTTGGTATTCAATCCAACAAATGTCAATAAAAATACCGAAAACCTAAGGCATTTACAAACATAGGAACTTTCAATTAATGATCCGACCGTTAGATTTGTTTAAATTGCTAATAAAAGTGTTGTGACAAAACTTGAAGATAATCGGATATATTTTGGCATGCAATCCAACAAATATCAATAAAAATATCAACAAATTAATGATCCGACCGTTATATTTGTTTAAATTGCTAATAAAAGTATAATTACCATATATGAAGATAATCGAATGTATTTTGGCGTGTAATCCAACAAATATTAACAAGAGTACCGAAAACCTAAGGCATTTACGAATATAGGCACTTACAATTAATGATTCGACCTTTAGATTTGTTTAAATTGCTATGAAAAGTGGTATGACCAAATTTGAATATAATCGGATATATTTTGGAATGCAATCCAACAAATATCAACAAAAAAACCAAAAACCTATGGTATTTACGAACATAGGCACTTACAATTAATGATTCGACCATTAGATTTGTTTAAATTCATATTAAAAGTGTTATGACCAAATTTGAAGAGAATCGGATATATTTTGGCATGCAATCCAGTAAATATGAACAAAAATACCTAAAACATAAGGCATTTACAAATATAGGCACTTTAAATTAATGATCTGACCGTTGGATTTGTTTAAAATGATAATAAAAGTGTTATGACTAAATTTGAGGATAATCAGATATATTTTGGCATGCAATCCAACAAATATCAACAAAAATACCGAAATCCTAAGGCATTTACAAACATAGGCAATTCCAATTAATGATCCGACCGTTAGATTTATTTAAATTGCTAATAAAAGTGTAATGACCAGATATGAAGATAATCGAATGTATTTTGGCATGCAATCCAACAAATATTAAAAACAATACCGAAAACCTAAGGCATTTACAAACATTGGCACATTCAATTAATGATCAGATCGTTATATTTGTTTAAATTTCTAATAAAAGTGTTATAACCAAATTTGAAGATAATCGGATATATTTTGGCATGCAATCCAACAAATATCAACAAAAATACCGAAAACCTATGACATTTACTAACATAGACACTTTCAATTAATGATCCGACCGTTAGATTTGTTTAAATTGTTAATAAAAGTGTTACGACCAAATTTTAAGATAATCGGATATATTTTGGCATGCAATACAACAAATATAAACAAAAATAACGAAAACCTAAGGCATTCACAAACATAGGTACTTTAAATTAATGATCCGACCGTTATATTTGTTTAAATTGCTAATAAAAGTATAATTACCATATATGAAGATAATCGAATGTATTTTGGCGTGTAATCCAACAAATATTAACAAGAGTACCGAAAACCTAAGGCATTTACGAATATAGGCACTTACAATTAATGATTCGACCTTTAGATTTGTTTAAATTGCTATGAAAAGTGGTATGACCAAATTTGAAGATAATCGGATATATTTTGGCATGCAATCCAACAAATATCAACAAAAAAACCAAAAACCTATGGTATTTACGAACATAGGCACTTACAATTAATGATTCGACCATCAGATTTGTTTAAATTCATATTAAAAGTGTTATGACCAAATTTGAAGAGAATCGGATATATTTTGGCATGCAATCCAGTAAATATGAACAAAAATACCTAAAACATAAGACATTTACAAATATAGGCACTTTAAATTAATGATCTGACCGTTGGATTTGTTTAAAATGATAATAAAAGTGTTATGACTAAATTTGAGGATAATCAGATATTTTTTGGCATGCAATTCAACAAATATCAACAAAAATACCGAAATCCTAAGGCATTTACAAACATAGGCAATTCCAATTAATGATCCGACCGTTAGATTTAATTAAATTGCTAATAAAAGTGTAATGACCAGATATGAAGATAATCGAATGTATTTTGGCGTGCAATCCAATAAATATTAAAAAAAATACCGAAAACCTAAGGCATTTACGAACACTGGCACTTACAATTAATGATTTGACCGCTAGATTTATTTAAATTGCTTTGAAAAGTGTTATGACCAAATTTGAAGATAATCGGAAATATTTCGGCATGCAATCCAACAAATATCAACAAAAATAACGAAAACCTAAGGCATTCACAAACATAGACACTTTCAATTAATGATCAGACCGTTAGATTTGTTTAAATTGTTATGAAAAGTGTTATGACAAAGGTTGAATATAATCGGATATATTTTGGCATACAATCCACCAAATTCCAACAAAAAAACCGATAACCTATGGTATTTACAAATATAGTAAATTTGATTTAATGATACGACCGTTAGATTTATTTAAATTTTTAAGAAAAGTGTATTACCATGTTTGTTTGGCATGCAATCCAACAAATATTAACAAAGATACCGAAAACCTAAGACATTTACGAACATAGGCACTTACAGTTAATGACTCGACCGTTAGATTTGTTTAAATTGCTATTAAAAGTGTTATGACTAAATTTGAAGATAATCGGATATATTTTGGCTTGAAATCCTATAAATATCAACAAAAATTCCGAAAACCTAAGGCATTTACAAATATAGACACTTTAAATTAATGATCCGATCGTTAGAGTTGTTTAAAATGATAATAAAAGTGTTATGACTAAATTTGAGGTTAATCAGAAATATTTTGGCATTCAATTCAACAAATAGCAACAAAAATAACGAAAACCTACGGCAGTTACAAAGATAGGCACTTTCAATTAATGATCCGATCGTTAGATTTGTTTAAATTGCTATGAAAATTGTTATGACCAAATTTGAATATATCGGATATATTTTGGCCTGCAATCCAACAAATGTCAACAAAAAGATCGAAAACCTAAGGCATTTACAAACATAGGCACCTTCAATTAATAATCCGACCGTTAGATTTGTTTAAATTGCTAATAAAAGTGTTGTGACCAAATTTGGAGATAATCGGATATATTTTGGCATGCAATCCAATAAATATGAACAAAAATACCTAAAACATAAGGCATTTACAAATATAGGCACTTTAAATTAATGATCTGACCGTTGGATTTGTTTAAAATGATAATAAAAGTGTTATGACTAAATTTGAGGATAATCAGATATATTTTGGCATGCAATCCAACAAATATCAACAAAAATACCGAAAACCTAAGGCATTTACAAACATAGGCAATTCCAATTAATGATACGACCGTTAGATTTATTTAAATTGCTAATAAATGTGTAATGACCAGATATGAAGATAATCGAATATATTTTGGCGTGCAATCCAACAAATATTAAAAACAATACCAAAAGCCTAAGGCATTTACAAACATAGACACTTTCAATTAATGATCAGACCGTTATATTTGTTTAAATTGCTATGAAAATTGTTATGACCAAATTTGAAAATATCGGATATATTTCGGCATGCAATCCAACAAATGTCAACAAAAATATCGAAAACCTAAGGCATTTACAAACATAGGCACTTTCAATTAATGATCCGACCGTTAGATTTGTTTAAATTGTTAATAAAAGTGTTATGACCAAATTTTAAGATAATCGGATCTAATTTGGCATGCAATTCAACAAATATAAACAAAAATAACGAAACCCTAAGGCATTCACAAACATAGATACTTTAAAATAATGATCCGACCGTTAGATTTGTTTAAATTGCGAATAAAAGTATAATTACCATATATGAAGATAGTCGAATGTATTTTGGCGTGTAATCCAACAAATATTAACAAGGGTACCGAAAACCTAAGGCATTTAGGAATATAGGCACTTACAATTAATGATTCGACCGTTAGATTTGTTTAAATTGCTATGAAAAGTGGTATGACCAAATTTGAAGATAATCGGATATATTTTGGCATGCAATCAAACAAATATCAACAAAAAACCAAAAACCTATGGTATTTACGAACATAGGCACTTACAATTAATGATTCGACCATTAGATTTGTTTAAATTCATATTAAAAGTGTTATGACCAAATTTGAAGAGAATCGGATATATTTTGGCATGCAATCCAGTAAATATGAACAAAAATACCTAAAACATAAGGCATTTACAAATATAGGCACTTTAAATTAATGATCTGACTATTGGATTCGTTTAAAATGATAATAAAAGTGTTATGACTAAATTTGAGGATAATCAGATATATTTTGGCATGCAATCCAACAAATATCAACAAAAATACCGAAATCCTAAGGCATTTACAAACATAGGCAATTCCAATTAATGATCCGACCGTTAGATTTTATTAAATTGCTAATAAAAGTGTAATGACCAGATATGAAGATAATCGAATGTATTTTGGTGTGCAATCCAATAAATATTAAAAAAAAATACCGAAAACCTAAGGCATTTACGAACACTGGCACTTACAATTAATGATTTGACCGCTAGATTTATTTAAATTGCTTTGAAAAGTGTTATGACCAAATTTGAAGATAATCGGAAATATTTCGGCATGCAATCCAACAAATATCAACAAAAATAACGAAAACCTAAGGCATTCACAAACATAGGCACTTTCAATTAATGATCAGACCGTTAGATTTGTTTAAATTGTTATGAAAAGTGTTATGACAAAGGTTGAATATAATCGGATATATTTTGGCATACAATCCACCAAATGCCAACAAAAAAACCGATAACCTATGGTATTTACAAATATAGTAAATTTGATTTAATGATACGACCGTTAGATTTGTTTAAATTGTTAATAAAAGTGTTATGACCAAATTTTAAGATAATCGGATCTAATTTGGCATGCAATTCAACAAATATAAACAAAAATAACGAAAACCTAAGGCATTCACAAACATAGATACTTTAAATTAATGATCCGACCGTTAGATTTGTTTAAATTGCGAATAAAAGTATAATTACCATATATGAAGATAGTCGAATGTATTTTGGCGTGTAATCCAACAAATATTAACAAGGGTACCGAAAACCTAAGGCATTTAGGAATATAGGCACTTACAATTAATGATTCGACCGTTAGATTTGTTTAAATTGCTATGAAAAGTGTTATCACCAAATTTGAAGATAATCGGATATATTTTGGCATGCAATCCAGTAAATATGAACAAAAATACCTAAAACATAAGGCTTTTTCAAATATAGGCACTTTAAATTAATGATCTGACTATTGGATTTGTTTAAAATGATAATAAAAGTGTTATGACTAAATTTGAGGATAATCAGATATATTTTGGCATGCAATCCAACAAATATCAACAAAAATACCGAAATCCTCAGGCATTTACAAACATAGGCAATTCCAATTAATGATCCGACCGTTAGATTTAATTAAATTGCTAATAAAAGTGTAATGACCAGATATGAAGATAATCGAATGTATTTTGGTGTGCAATCCAATAAATATTAAAAAAAAATACCGAAAACCTAAGGCATTTACGAACACTGGCACTTACAATTAATGATTTGACCGCTAGATTTATTTAATTTGCTTTGAGAAGTGTTATGACCAAATTTGAAGATAATCGGAAATATTTCGGCATGCAATCCAACAAATATCAACAAAAATAACGAAAACCTAAGGCATTCACAAACATAGGCACTTTCAATTAATGATCAGACCGTTAGATTTGTTTAAATTGTTATGAAAAGTGTTATGACAAAGGTTGAATATAATCGGATATATTTTGGCATACAATCCACCAAATGCCAACAAAAAAACCGATAACCTATGGTATTTACAAATATAGTAAATTTGATTTAATGATACGACCGTTAGATTTATTTAAATTTTTAAGAAAAGTGTATTACCATGTTTGAATATAATCGGATATATTTTGGCCTGCAATCCAACAAATGTCTACAAAAAGATCGAAAACCTAAGGCATTTACAAAGATATATACACTTTCAATTAATGATCCGACCGTTAGATTTGTTTAAATTGCTAATAAAAGTGTTGTGACCAAATTTGGAGATAATCGGATATATTTTGGTATGCAATCCAACAAATATCAACAAAAATACCGAAAACCTAAGGCATTTACAAATATAGGTACTTTCAATTAATGATCCGACTGTTAGAATTATTTTAATTGGTAATAAAAGTATAATTACCATATATGAAGATAATCGAATGTATTTTGGCGTGCAATCCAACAAATATTAACAAAAATACCGAAAACCTAAGTCATTTACGAACATAGGTACTTACAATTAATGATTCGACCGTTAGATTTGTTTAAATTGCTATGAAAAGTGTTATCACCAAATTTGAAGATAATCGGATATATTTTGGCATGCAATCCAGTAAATATGAACAAAAATACCTAAAACATAAGGCTTTTTCAAATATAGGCACTTTAAATTAATGATCTGACCGTTGGATTTGTTTAAAATGATAATAAAAGCTTTATGACTAAATTTGAGGATAATCAGATATATTTTGGCATGCAATCCAACAAATATCAACCAAAATACCGAAAACCTAAGGCATTTACAAATATAGGCACTTTCAATTAATGATCCTACCGTTATATTTGTTTAAATAGCTAATAAAAGTGTAATGACCGGATATGAAGATAATCGAATGTATTTTGACATGCAATCCAACAAATATTAATAAAGATACCGAAAACCTAAGGCATTTACGAACATAGGCACTTACAATTAATGACTCGACCGTTAGATTTGTTTAAATTGCTATTAAAAGTGTTATGACTAAATTTGAAGATAATCGGATATATTTTGGCTTGAAATCCTATAAATATCAACAAAAATACCGAAAACCTAAGGCATTTACAAATATAGATACTTTAAATTAATGATCCGATCGTTAGAGTTGTTTAAAATGATAATAAAAGTGTTATGACTAAATTTGAGGTTAATCAGAAATATTTTGGCATTCAATTCAACAAATAGCAACAAAAATAACGAAAACCTACGGCAGTTACAAGGATAGGCACTTACAATTAATGATTTGACCGTTAGATTTGTTTAAATTCATATTAAAAGTGTTATGACCAAATTTGAAGATAATCGGATATATTTTGGCATGCAATCCAGTAAATATAACAAAAATACCTAAAACAAAATGCATTTACAAATATAGGCACATTAAATCAATGATCTGACTGTTGGGTTTGTTTAAAATGATTATAAAAGTGTTATGACTAAATTTGAGGATAATCAGATATATTTTGGCATGCAATCCAACAAATATCAACAAAAATACCGAAAACCTAAGGCATTTACAAGCATAGGCAATTCCAATTAATGATACTGACCGTTAGATTTATTTAAATTGCTAATAAATGTGTAATGACCAGATATGAAGATAATCGAATGTATTTTGGCGTGCAATCCAACAAATATTAAAAACAATACCGAAAACCTAAGGCATTTACAAGCATAGGCACTTTCAGTTAATGATCAGACCGTTATATTTGTTTAAATTTCTAATAAAAGTGTTATAACCAAAATTTGAAGATAATCGGAAATATTTCTGCATTCAATCCAACAAATATCAACAAAAATACCGAAAACCTACGGCATTTTCTAAGATAGACACTTTCAATTAATGATCCGATCGTTAGATTTGTTTAAATTGCTATGAAAATTGTTATGACCAAATTTGAATATATCGGATATATTTTGGCCTGCAATCCAACAAATGTCAACAAAAAGATCGAAAACCTAAGGCATTTACAAACATAGGCACCTTCAATTAATAATCCGACCGTTAGATTTGTTTAAATTGCTAATAAAAGTGTTGTGACCAAATTTGGAGATAATCGGATATATTTTGGCATGCAATCCAATAAATATGAACAAAAATACCTAAAACAAAATGCATTTACAACTATAGGCACATTAAATCAATGATCTGATCTGTTGGGTTTGTTTAAAATGATTATAAAAGTGTTATGACTAAATTTGAGGATAATCGGATATATTTTGACATGCAATCCAACAAATATCAACAAAAATATCGAAAACCTAAGGCATTTACAAGCATAGGCAATTCCAATTAATGATACTGATCAGTTAGATTTATTTAAATTGCTAATAAATGTGTAATGACCAGATATGAAGATAATCGAATGTATTTTGGCGTGCAATCCAACAAATATTAAAAACAATACCGAAAACCTATGGCATTTACAAACATAGACACTTTCAGTTAATGATCAGACCGTTATATTTGTTTAAATTTCTAATAAAAGTGTTATAACCAAAATTTGAAGATAATCGGAAATATTTCTGCATTCAATCCAACAAATATCAACAAAAATACCGAAAACCAACGGCATTTTCTAAGATAGACACTTTCAATTAATGATCCGATCGTTAGATTTGTTTAAATTGCTATGAAAATTGTTATGACCAAATTTGAATATATCGGATATATTTTGGCCTGCAATCCAACAAATGTCAACAAAAAGATCGAAAACCTAAGGCATTTACAAACATAGGCACCTTCAATTAATAATCCGACCGTTAGATTTGTTTAAATTGCTAATAAAAGTGTTGTGACCAAATTTGGAGATAATCGGATATATTTTGGCATGCAATCCAATAAATATGAACAAAAATACCTAAAACATAAGGCATTTACAAATATAGGCACTTTAAATTAATGATCTGACCGTTGGATTTGTTTAAAATGATAATAAAAGTGTTATGACTAAATTTGAGGATAATCAGATATATTTTGGCATGCAATCCAACAAATATCAACAAAAATACCGAAAACCTAAGGCATTTACAAACATAGGCAATTCCAATTAATGATCCGACAGTTAGATTTATTTAAATTGCTAATAAATGTGTAATGACCAGATATGAAGATAATCGAATGTATTTTGGCGTGCAATCCAATAAATATTAAAAAAAAATACCGAAAACCTAAGGCATTTACAAAAATAGACACTTTCAATTAATGATCAGACCGTTATATTTGTTTAAATTGCTATGAAAATTGTTATGACCAAATTTGAAAATATCGGATATATTTCGGCATGCAATCCAACAAATGTCAACAAAAATATCGAAAACCTAAGGCATTTACAAACATAGGCACTTTCAATTAATGATCCGACCGTTAGATTTGTTTAAATTGCTAATAAAAGTGTTATGACCAAATTTGAAGATAATCGGATATATTTTGGCATACATTCCAACAAATATTAACAAAAATACCGAAAACCTACGGCATTTACAAAGATAGACACTTTCAATTAATGATCCGATCGTTAGATTTGTTTAAATTGCTATGAAAATTGTTATGACCAAATTTGAAGAAATCGGATATATTTTGGCCTGCAATCCAACAAATGTCAACAAAAATATCGAAAACCTATGGCATTTACAAACATAGGCACTTTCAATTAATGATCCGACCGTTAGATTTGTTTAAATTGTTAATAAAAGTGTTATGACCAAATTTTAAGATAATCGGATCTATTTTGGCATGCAATTCAACAAATATAAACAAAAATAACGAAAACCTAAGGCATTCACAAACATAGATACTTTAAATTAATGATCCGACCGTTAGATTTGTTTAAATTGCTAATAAAAGTATAATTACCATATATGAAGATAATCGAATGTATTTTGGCGTGCAATCCAACAAATATTAACAAAAATACCGAAAACCTAAGTCATTTACGAACATAGGTACTTACAATTAATGATTCGACCGTTAGATTTGTTTAAATTGCTATGAAAAGTGTTATCACCAAATTTGAAGATAATCGGATATATTTTGGCATGCAATCCAGTAAATATGAACAAAAATACCTAAAACATAAGGCTTTTTCAAATATAGGCACTTTAAATTAATGATCTGACCGTTGGATTTGTTTAAAATGATAATAAAAGCTTTATGACTAAATTTGAGGATAATCAGATATATTTTGGCATGCAATCCAACAAATATCAACCAAAATACCGAAAACCTAAGGCATTTACAAACATAGGCACTTTCAATTAATGATCCGACCGTTAGATTTGTTTAAATTGCTAATAAAAGTGTTGTGACCAAATTTGGAGATAATCGGATATATTTTGGTATGCAATCCAACAAATATCAACAAAAATACCGAAAACCTAAGGCATTTACAAATATAGGTACTTTCAATTAATGATCCGACTGTTAGAATTATTTTAATTGGTAATAAAAGTATAATTACCATATATGAAGATAATCGAATGTATTTTGGCGTGCAATCCAACAAATATTAACAAAAATACCGAAAACCTAAGTCATTTACGAACATAGGTACTTACAATTAATGATTCGACCGTTAGATTTGTTTAAATTGCTATGAAAAGTGTTATCACCAAATTTGAAGATAATCGGATATATTTTGGCATGCAATCCAGTAAATATGAACAAAAATACCTAAAACATAAGGCTTTTTCAAATATAGGCACTTTAAATTAATGATCTGACCGTTGGATTTGTTTAAAATGATAATAAAAGCTTTATGACTAAATTTGAGGATAATCAGATATATTTTGGCATGCAATCCAACAAATATCAACCAAAATACCGAAAACCAAAGGCATTTACAAACATAGGCACTTTCAATTAATGATCCTACCGTTATATTTGTTTAAATAGCTAATAAAAGTGTAATGACCGGATATGAAGATAATCGAATGTATTTTGACATGCAATCCAACAAATATTAATAAAGATACCGAAAACCTAAGGCATTTACGAACATAGGCACTTACAATTAATGACTCGACCGTTAGATTTGTTTAAATTGCTATTAAAAGTGTTATGACTAAATTTGAAGATAATCGGATATATTTTGGCTTGAAATCCTATAAATATCAACAAAAATACCGAAAACCTAAGGCATTTACAAATATAGACACTTTAAATTAATGATCCGATCGTTAGAGTTGTTTAAAATGATAATAAAAGTGTTATGACTAAATTTGAGGTTAATCAGAAATATTTTGGCATTCAATTCAACAAATAGCAACAAAAATAACGAAAACCTACGGCAGTTACAAGGATAGGCACTTACAATTAATGATTTGACCGTTAGATTTGTTTAAATTCATATTAAAAGTGTTATGACCAAATTTGAAGATAATCGGATATATTTTGGCATGCAATCCAGTAAATATAACAAAAATACCTAAAACAAAATGCATTTACAAATATAGGCACATTAAATCAATGATCTGACTGTTGGGTTTGTTTAAAATGATTATAAAAGTGTTATGACTAAATTTGAGGATAATCAGATATATTTTGGCATGCAATCCAACAAATATCAACAAAAATACCGAAAACCTAAGGCATTTACAAGCATAGGCAATTCCAATTAATGATACGACCGTTAGATTTATTTAAATTGCTAATAAATGTGTAATGACCAGATATGAAGATAATCGAATGTATTTTGGCGTGCAATCCAACAAATATTAAAAACAATACCGAAAACCTAAGGCATTTACAAGCATAGGCACTTTCGAGTTAATGATCAGACCGTTATATTTGTTTAAATTTCTAATAAAAGTGTTATAACCAAAATTTGAAGATAATCGGAAATATTTCTGCATTCAATCCAACAAATATCAACAAAAATACCGAAAACCTACGGCATTTTCTAAGATAGACACTTTCAATTAATGATCCGATCGTTAGATTTGTTTAAATTGCTATGAAAATTGTTATGACCAAATTTGAATATATCGGATATATTTTGGCCTGCAATCCAACAAATGTCAACAAAAAGATCGAAAACCTAAGGCATTTACAAACATAGGCACCTTCAATTAATAATCCGACCGTTAGATTTGTTTAAATTGCTAATAAAAGTGTTGTCACCAAATTTGGAGATAATCGGATATATTTTGGCATGCAATCCAATAAATATGAACAAAAATACCTAAAACAAAATGCATTTACAACTATAGGCACATTAAATCAATGATCTGACTGTTGGGTTTGTTTAAAATGATTATAAAAGTGTTATGACTAAATTTGAGGATAATCAGATATATTTTGACATGCAATCCAACAAATATCAACAAAAATATCGAAAACCTAAGGCATTTACAAGCATAGGCAATTCCAATTAATGATACGACCGTTAGATTTATTTAAATTGCTAATAAATGTGTAATGACCAGATATGAAGATAATCGAATGTATTTTGGCGTGCAATCCAACAAATATTAAAAACAATACCGAAAACCTATGGCATTTACAAACATAGACACTTTCAGTTAATGATCAGACCGTTATATTTGTTTAAATTTCTAATAAAAGTGTTATAACCAAAATTTGAAGATAATCGGAAATATTTCTGCATTCAATCCAACAAATATCAACAAAAATACCGAAAACCAACGGCATTTTCTAAGATAGACACTTTCAATTAATGATCCGATCGTTAGATTTGTTTAAATTGCTATGAAAATTGTTATGACCAAATTTGAATATATCGGATATATTTTGGCCTGCAATCCAACAAATGTCAACAAAAAGATCGAAAACCTAAGGCATTTACAAACATAGGCACCTTCAATTAATAATCCGACCGTTAGATTTGTTTAAATTGCTAATAAAAGTGTTGTGACCAAATTTGGAGATAATCGGATATATTTTGGCATGCAATCCAATAAATATGAACAAAAATACCTAAAACATAAGGCATTTACAAATATAGGCACTTTAAATTAATGATCTGACCGTTGGATTTGTTTAAAATGATAATAAAAGTGTTATGACTAAATTTGAGGATAATCAGATATATTTTGGCATGCAATCCAACAAATATCAACCAAAATACCGAAAACCTAAGGCATTTACAAACATAGGCAATTCCAATTAATGATCCGACAGTTAGATTTATTTAAATTGCTAATAAATGTGTAATGACCAGATATGAAGATAATCGAATATATTTTGGCGTGCAATCCAACAAATATTAAAAACAATACCAAAAGCCTAAGGCATTTACAAAAATAGACACTTTCAATTAATGATCAGACCGTTATATTTGTTTAAATTGCTATGAAAATTGTTATGACCAAATTTGAAAATATCGGATATATTTCGGCATGCAATCCAACAAATGTCAACAAAAATATCGAAAACCTAAGGCATTTACAAACATAGGCACTTTCAATTAATGATCCGACCGTTAGATTTGTTTAAATTGCTAATAAAAGTGTTATGACCAAATTTGAAGATAATCGGATATATTTTGGCATACATTCCAACAAATATTAACAAAAATACCGAAAACCTACGGCATTTACAAAGATAGACACTTTCAATTAATGATCCGATCGTTAGATTTGTTTAAATTGCTATGAAAATTGTTATGACCAAATTTGAAGAAATCGGATATATTTTGGCTCTGCAATCCAACAAATGTCAACAAAAATATCGAAAACCTATGGCATTTACAAACATAGGCACTTTCAATTAATGATCCGACTGTTAGATTTGTTTAAATTGTTAATAAAAGTGTTATGACCAAATTTTAAGATAATCGGATCTATTTTGGCATGCAATTCAACAAATATAAACAAAAATAACGAAAACCTAAGGCATTCACAAACATAGATACTTTAAATTAATGATCCGACCGTTAGATTTGTTTAAATTGCTTATAAAAGTATAATTACCATATATGAAGATAATCGAATGTATTTTGGCGTGTAATCCAACAAATATTAACAAGAATACCGAAAACCTAAGGCATTTAGGAATATAGGCACTTACAATTAATGATTCGACCGTTAGATTTGTTTAAATTGCTATGAAAAGTGGTATGACCAAATTTGAAGATAATCGGATATATTTTGGCATGCAATCCAACAAATATCAACAAAAAACCAAAAACCTATGGTATTTACGAACATAGGCACTTACAATTAATGATTCGACCATTAGATTTGTTTAAATTCATATTAAAAGTGTTATGACCAAATTTGAAGAGAATCGGATATATTTTGGCATGCAATCCAGTAAATATGAACAAAAATACCTAAAACATAAGGCATTTACAAATATAGGCACTTTAAATTAATGATCTGACTATTGGATTTGTTTAAAATGATAATAAAAGTGTTATGACTAAATTTGAGGATAATCAGATATATTTTGGCATGCAATCCAACAAATATCAACAAAAATACCGAAATCCTAAGGCATTTACAAACATAGGCAATTCCAATTAATGATCCGAACCGTTAGATTTAATTAAATTGCTAATAAAAGTGTAATGACCAGATATGAAGATAATCGAATGTATTTTGGTGTGCAATCCAATAAATATTAAAAAAAAATACCGAAAACCTAAGGCATTTAAGAACACAGGCACTTACAATTAATGATTTGACCGCTAGATTTATTTAAATTGCTTTGAAAAGTGTTATGACCAAATTTGAAGATAATCGGAAATATTTCGGCATGCAATCCAACAAATATCAACAAAAATAACGAAAACCTAAGGCATTCACAAACATAGGCACTTTCAATTAATGATCAGACCGTTAGATTTGTTTAAATTGTTATGAAAAGTGTTATGACAAAGGTTGAATATAATCGGATATATTTTGGCATACAATCCACCAAATGCCAACAAAAAAACCGATAACCTATGGTATTTACAAATATAGTAAATTTGATTTAATGATACGACCGTTAGATTTATTTAAATTTTTAAGAAAAGTGTATTACCATGTTTGAATATAACCGGATATATTTTGGCCTGCAATCCAACAAATGTCTACAAAAAGATCGAAAACCTAAGGCATTTACAAAGATATATACACTTTCAATTAATGATCCGACCGTTAGATTTGTTTAAATTGCTAATAAAAGTCTTGTGACCAAATTTGGAGATAATCGGATATATTTTGGTATGCAATCCACCAAATATCAACAAAAATACCGAAAACCTAAGGCATTTACAAATATAGGTACTTTCAATTAATGATCCGACTGTTAGAATTATTTTAATTGGTAATAAAAGTATAATTACCATATATGAAGATAATCGAATGTATTTTGGCGTGCAATCCAACAAATATTAACAAAAATACCGAAAACCTAAGTCATTTACGAACATAGGTACTTACAATTAATGATTCGACCGTTAGATTTGTTTAAATTGCTATGAAAAGTGTTATCACCAAATTTGAAGATAATCGGATATATTTTGGCAAGCAATCCAGTAAATATGAACAAAAATACCTAAAACATAAGGCTTTTTCAAATATAGGCACTTTAAATTAATGATCTGACCGTTGGATTTGTTTAAAATGATAATAAAAGCTTTATGACTAAATTTGAGGAAAATCAGATATATTTTGTCATGTAATCCAACAAATATCAACCAAAATACAGAAAACCTAAGGCATTTACAAATATAGGCACTTTCAATTAATGATCCTACCGTTATATTTGTTTAAATAGCTAATAAAAGTGTAATGACCGGATATGAAGATAATCGAATGTATTTTGACATGCAATCCAACAAATATTAATAAAGATACCGAAAACCTAAGGCATTTACGAACATAGGCACTTACAATTAATGACTCGACCGTTAGATTTGTTTAAATTGCTATTAAAAGTGTTATGACTAAATTTGAAGATAATCGGATATATTTTGGCTTGAAATCCTATAAATATCAACAAAAATACCGAAAACCTAAGGCATTTACAAATATAGATACTTTAAATTAATGATCCGATCGTTAGAGTTGTTTAAAATGATAATAAAAGTGTTATGACTAAATTTGAGGTTAATCAGAAATATTTTGGCATTCAATTCAACAAATAGCAACAAAAATAACGAAAACCTACGGCAGTTACAAGGATAGGCACTTACAATTAATGATTTGACCGTTAGATTCGTTTAAATTCATATTAAAAGTGTTATCACCAAATTTGAAGATAATCGGATATATTTTGGCATGCAATCCAGTAAATATAAAAAAAATACCTAAAACAAAATGCATTTACAAATATAGGCACATTAAATCAATGATCTGACAGTTCGATTTGTTTAAAATGATTATAAAAGTGTTATGACTAAATTTGAGGATAATCAGATATATTTTGGCATGCAATCCCACAAATATCAACAAAAATACCGAAAACCTAAGGCATTTACAAGCATAGGCAATTCCAATTAATGATACTGATCGTTAGATTTATTTAAATTGCTAATAAATGTGTAATGACCAGATATGAAGATAATCGAATGTATTTTGGCGTGCAATCCAACAAATATTAAAAACAATACCGAAAACCTAAGGCATTTACAAACATAGGCACTTTCAGTTAATGATCAGACCGTTATATTTGTTTAAATTTCTAATAAAAGTGTTATAACCAAAATTTGAAGATAATCGGAAATATTTCTGCATTCAATCCAACAAATATCAACAAAAATACCGAAAACCTACGGCATTTTCTAAGATAGACACTTTCAATTAATGATCCGATCGTTAGATTTGTTTAAATTGCTATGAAAATTGTTATGACCAAATTTGAATATATCGGATATATTTTGGCATGCAATCCAACAAATGTCAACAAAAAGATCGAAAACCTAAGGCATTTACAAACATAGGAACTTTCAATTAATGATCCGACCGTTAGATTTGTTTAAATTGCTAATAAAAGTGTTGTGACAAAATTTGAAGATAATCGGATATATTTTGGCATGCAATCTAGTAAATATAGCAAAAATACCTAAAACATAATCCATTTACAAATATAGGCACATTAAATCAATGATCTGACTGTTGGGTTTGTTTAAAATGATTATAAAAGTGTTATGACTAAATTTGAGGATAATCAGATATATTTTGGCATGCAATCCAACAAATATCAACAAAAATATCGAAAACCTAAGGCATTTACAAACATAGGCAATTCCAATTAATGATACGACCGTTAGATTTATTTAAATTGCTAATAAATGTGTAATGACCAGATATGAAGATAATCGAATGTATTTTGGCGTGCAATCCAACAAATATTAAAAACAATACCGAAAACCTAAGGCATTTACAAACATAGGCACTTTCAGTTAATGATCAGACCGTTATATTTGTTTAAATTTCTAATAAAAGTGTTATAACCAAAATTTGAAGATAATCGGAAATATTTCTGCATTCAATCCAACAAATATCAACAAAAATACCGAAAACCTACGGCATTTTCTAAGATAGACACTTTCAATTAATGATCCGATCGTTAGATTTGTTTAAATTGCTATGAAAATTGTTATGACCAAATTTGAATTTATCGGATATATTTTGGCCTGCAATCCAACAAATGTCAACAAAAAGATCGAAAACCTAAGGCATTTACAAACATAGGCACCTTCAATTAATAATCCGACCGTTAGATTTGTTTAAATTGCTAATAAAAGTATTGTGACCAAATTTGGAGATAATCGGATATATTTTGGCATGCAATCCAATAAATATGAACAAAAATACCTAAAACATAAGGCATTTACAAATACAGGCACTTTAAATTAATGATCTGACCGTTGGATTTGTTTAAAATGATAATAAAAGTGTTATGACTAAATTTGAAGATAATCAGATATATTTTGGCATGCAATCCAACAAATATCAACCAAAATACCGAAAACCTAAGGCATTTACAAATATAGGCAATTCCAATTAATGATCCGACTGTTATAAGTGTAATGACCAGATATGAAGATAATCGAATGTATTTTGGCGTGCAATCCAATAAATATTAAAAAAAAATACCGAAAACCTAAGGCATTTACGAACACTGGCACTTACAATTAATGATTTAACCGCTAGATTTATTTAAATTGCTTTGCAAAGTGTTATGACCAAATTTGAAGATAATCGGAAATATTTCGGCATGCAATCCAACAAATATCAACAAAAATAACGAAAACCTAAGGCATTCACAAACATAGGGACTTTCAATTAATGATCAGACCGTTAGATTTGTTTAAATTGTTATGAAAAGTGTTATGACAAAGGTTGAATAAAATCGGATATATTTTGGCATACAATCCACCAAATGCCAACAAAAAAACCGATAACCTATGGTATTTACAAATATAGTAAATTTGATTTAATGATACGACCGTTAGATTTATTTAAATTTTTAAGAAAAGTGTATTACCATGTTTGAATATAATCGGATATATTTTGATATGCAATCCAACAAATGTCTACAAAAAGATCGAAAACCTAAGGCATTTACAAAGATATATACACTTTCAATTAATGATCCGACCGTTAGATTTGTTTAAATTGCTAATAAAAGTGTTGTGACCAAATTTGGAGATAATCGGATATATTTTGGTATGCAATCCAACAAATATCAACAAATATACCGAAAACCTAAGGCATTAACAAATATAGGTACTTTCAATTAATGATCCGACTGTTAGATTTGTTTAGATTGCTAATAAAAGTATAATTACCATATATGAAGATAATCGAATGTATTTTGGCGTGTAATCCAACAAATATTAACAAAAATACCGAAAACCTAAGACATTTACGAACATAGGCACTTACAATTAATGATTCGACCGTTAGATTTGTTTAAATTGCTATGAAAAGTGTTATGACCAAATTTGAAGATAGTCGGATATATTTTGGCATGCGATACAACAAATATCAACAAAAATACCGAAAACCTAAGGCATTCACAAACATAGGCACTTTCAATTAATGATCCGACCGTTAGATTTGTTTAAATTTCTAATAAAAGTGTTATGACCAAATTTGAAGATAATCGAATATATTTTGGCATGCAATACAACAAATATCAACAAAAAAACCGAAAACCTAAGGCATTCACAAACATAGGAACTTTCAATTAATGATCCGACCATTCGATTTCTTTAAATTGCTAATAAAAGTGTTATTACCAAATTTGAAGATAATCGGATATATTTTGGCGTTCAATATAACAAATATCAACAAAAATAACCAAAACCTAAGGCATTTACAAATATAGGCACTTTAAATTAATGATCTGATCGTTAGATTTGTTTAAATTGCTATGAAAAGTGTTATGACCATATTTGAAGATAATCGAATATATTTTGGCATGCAGTCCACCAAATGTCTACAAAAAGACCAAAAAACTATGGTCTTTTACTTAGATAGGAACTTTCATTTAATGATCCGACCGTTAGATTTATTTAAATTGTTATGAAAAGTGTTATTACCATGTTTGAATATAATGGGATATATATTTTGGTGTTCAATCCAACAAATGTCAATAAAAAGACCGAAAACCTAAGGCATTTACAAACATAGACACTTTCAATTAATGATCCGACCGTTAGATTTGTTTAAATTGCTAATAAAAGTGTTGTGACAAAATTTGAAGATAATCAGATATATTTTGGCATGCAATCCAACAAATATCAACAAAAATATCAAAAACCTAAGGCATTAACGAGCATAGGCACTTTCAATTAATGATTCGACCGTTAGATTTGTTTAAATTGCTAATAAAAGTGTTGTGACAAAATTTGAAGATAATCGGATATATTTTGGCATGCAATCCAACAAATATCAACAAAAATATCGAAACCTAAGGCATTAACGAGCATAGGAACTTACAATTAATGATTCGACCGTTAGATTTGTTTAAATTCATATTAAAAGTGTTATGACCAAGTTTGAAGATAATCGGATATATTTTGGCATGCAATCCAGTAAATATGAACAAAAATACCTAAAACATAAGGCATTTACAAATATAGGCACTTTAAATTAATGATCTGACCGTTGGATTTGTTTAAAATGATAATAAAAGTGTTATGACTAAATTTGAGGATAATCAGATATATTTTGGCATGCAATCCAACAAATATCAACAAAAATACCGAAAACCTAAGGCATTTACAAACATAGGCAATGCCAATTAATGATCCGACCGTTAGATTTAATTAAATTGCTAATAAAAGTGTAATGACCAGATATGAAGATAATCGAATGTATTTTCGTGTGCAATCCTACAAATATTAAAAACAATACCGAAAACCTAAGACATTTACAAACATAGACACTTTCAATTAATGATCAGACCGTTATATTTGTTTAAATTTCTAGTAAAAGTGTTATAACCAAATTTGAAGATAATCGGATATATTTTGGCATGCAATCCAACAAATATCAACAAAAATACCGAAAACCTACGGCATTTACAAAGATAGACACTTTCAATTAATGATTCGATCGTTATATTTGTTTAAATTGCTATAAAAATTGTTATGACCAAATTTGAAGATATCGGATATATTTTGGCCTGCAATCCAACAAATGTCAACAAAAATATCGAAAACCTAAGGCATTTACAAACATAGGCACTTTCAATTAATGATCCGACCGTTAGATTTGTTTAAATTGCTAATAAAAGTGTTATGACCAAATTTGAAGATAATCGGATATATTTTGGCATGCAATCCAACAAATATCAACAAAAATACCGAAAACCTACGGCATTTACAAAGATAGACACTTTCAATTAATGATCCGATCGTTAGATTTGTTTAAATTGCTATGAAAATTGTTATGACCAAATTTGAAGAAATCGGATATATTTTGGCCTGCAATCCAACAAATGTCAACAAAAATATCGAAAACCAATGGCATTTACAAACATAGGCACTTTCAATTAATGATCCGACCGTTAGATTTGTTTAAATTGTTAATAAAAGTGTTATGACCAAATTTGAAGATAATCGGAAATATTTCGGCATGCAATCCAACAAATATCAACAAAAATACCGAAAACCTACGGCATTTACAAAAATAGACACTTTCAATTAATGATCCGATCGTTAGATTTGTTTAAATTGCTATGAAAATTGTTATGACCAAATTTGAAGATATCGGATATATTTTGGCCTGCAATCCAACAAATGTCAACAAAAATATCGAAAACCTAAGGCATTTACAAACATTGGCACATTCAATTAATGATCAGACCGTTATATTTGTTTAAATTTCTAATAAAAGTGTTATAACCAAATTTGAAGATAATCGGATATATTTTGGCATGCAATCCAACAAATATCAACAAAAATACCGAAAACCTACGGCATTTACAAAGATAGACACTTTCAATTAATGATTCGATCGTTAGATTTGATTAAATTGCTATGAAAATTGTTATCGAGTGAAGATATCGGATATATTTTGGCCTGCAATCCAACAAATGTCAACAAAAATATCGAAAACCTAAGACATTTACAAACATAGGCACTTTCAATTAATGATCCGACCGTTAGATTTGTTTAAATTGCTAATAAAAGTGTTATGACCAAATTTGAAGATAACCGGATATATTTTGGCATGCAATCCAACAAATATCAACAAAAATTCCGAAACCTACGGCATTTACAAAGATAGACACTTTCAATTAATGATCCGATCGTTAGATTTGGTTAAATTGCGTTGAAAATTGTAATGACCAAATTTGAAGATATCGGATATATTTTGGCCTGCAATCCAACAAATGTCAACAAAAATATCGAAAACCTATGGCATTTATAAACATAGGCACTTTCAATTAATGATCCGACAGTTAGATTTGTTTAAATTGTTAATAAAAGTGTTACGACCAAATTTGAAGATATCGGATATATTTTGGCATGCAATCCAACAAATATCTACAAAAAAACCCAAAACCTAAGGTATTTACGAATATAGGCACTTACAATTAATGATTCGACCGCTAGATTTGTTTAAATTGTTAAGAAAAGTGTTATAACCAAATTTGAAGAAATCGGATATATTTTGGCCTGCAATCCAACAAATGCCAACAAAAATATCGAAAACCTATGGCATTTACAAACATAGGCACTTTCAATTAATGATCCGACCGTTAGATTTGTTTAAATTGTTAATAAAAGTGTTATGACCAAATTTTAAGATAATCGGATCTATTTTGGCATGCAATTCAACAAATATAAACAAAAATAACGAAAACCTTAGGCATTCACAAACATATATACTTTAAATTAATGATCCGACCGTTAGATTTATATAAATTGCTAATAAAAGTATAATTACCATATATGAAGATAATCGAATGTATTTTGGCGTGTAATCCAACAAATATTAACAAGAGTACCGAAAACCTAAGGCATTTAGGAATATAGGCACTTACAATTAATGATTCGACCGTTAGATTTGTTTAAATTGCTATGAAAAGTGGTATGTCCAAATTTGAAGATAATCGGATATATTTTGGCATGCAATCCAACAAATATCAACAAAAAACCAAAAACCTATGGTATTTACGAACATAGGCACTTACAATTAATGATTCGACCATTAGATTTGTTTAAATTCATATTAAAAGTGTTATGACCAAATTTGAAGAGAATCGGATATATTTTGGCATGCAATCCAGTAAATATGAACAAAAATACCTAAAACATAAGGCATTTACAAATATAGGCACTTTAAATTAATGATCTGACTATTGGATTTGTTTAAAATGATAATAAAAGTGTTATGACTAAATTTGAGGATAATCAGATATATTTTGGCATGCAATCCAACAAATATCAACAAAAATACCGAAATCCTAAGGCATTTACAAACATAGGCAATTCCAATTAATGATCCGACCGTTAGATTTAATTAAATTGCTAATAAAAGTGTAATGACCAGATATGAAGATAATCGAATGTATTTTGGTGTGCAATCCAATAAATATTAAAAAAAAATACCGAAAACCTAAGGCATTTAAGAACACTGGCACTTACAATTAATGATTTGACCGCTAGATTTATTTAAATTGCTTTGAAAAGTGTTATGACCAAATTTGAAGATAATCGGAAATATTTCGGCATGCAATCCAACAAATATCAACAAAAATAACGAAAACCTAAGGCATTCACAAACATAGGCACTTTCAATTAATGATCAGACCGTTAGATTTGTTTAAATTGTTATGAAAAGTGTTATGACAAAGGTTGAATATAATCGGATATATTTTGGCATACAATCCACCAAATGCCAACAAAAAAACCGATAACCTATGGTATTTACAAATATAGTAAATTTGATTTAATGATACGACCGTTAGATTTATTTAAATTTTTAAGAAAAGTGTATTACCATGTTTGAATATAATCGGATATATTTTGGCCTGCAATCCAACAAATGTCTACAAAAAGATCGAAAACCTAAGGCATTTACAAAGATATATACACTTTCAATTAATGATCCGACCGTTAGATTTGTTTAAATTGCTAATAAAAGTCTTGTGACCAAATTTGGAGATAATCGGATATATTTTGGTATGCAATCCAACAAATATCAACAAAAATACCGAAAACCTAAGGCATTTACAAATATAGGTACTTTCAATTAATGATCCGACTGTTAGAATTATTTTAATTGGTAATAAAAGTATAATTACCATATATGAAGATAATCGAATGTATTTTGGCGTGCAATCCAACAAATATTAACAAAAATACCGAAAACCTAAGTCATTTACGAACATAGGTACTTACAATTAATGATTCGACCGTTAGATTTGTTTAAATTGCTATGAAAAGTGTTATCACCAAATTTGAAGATAATCGGATATATTTTGGCATGCAATCCAGTAAATATGAACAAAAATACCTAAAACATAAGGCTTTTTCAAATATAGGCACTTTAAATTAATGATCTGACCGTTGGATTTGTTTAAAATGATAATAAAAGCTTTATGACTAAATTTGAGGATAATCAGATATATTTTGGCATGCAATCCAACAAATATCAACCAAAATACCGAAAACCTAAGGCATTTACAAACATAGGCACTTTCAATTAATGATCCTACCGTTATATTTGTTTAAATAGCTAATAAAAGTGTAATGACCGGATATGAAGATAATCGAATGTATTTTGACATGCAATCCAACAAATATTAATAAAGATACCGAAAACCTAAGGCATTTACGAACATAGGCACTTACAATTAATGACTCGACCGTTAGATTTGTTTAAATTGCTATTAAAAGTGTTATGACTAAATTTGAAGATAATCGGATATATTTTGGCTTGAAATCCAATAAATATCAACAAAAATACCGAAAACCTAAGGCATTTACAAATATAGACACTTTAAATTAATGATCCGATCGTTAGAGTTGTTTAAAATGATAATAAAAGTGTTATGACTAAATTTGAGGTTAATCAGAAATATTTTGGCATTCAATTCAACAAATAGCAACAAAAATAACGAAAACCTACGGCAGTTACAAAGATAGGCACTTTCAATTAATGATCCGATCGTTAGATTTGTTTAAATTGCATATGAAAAGTGTTATGACCATATTTGAAGATAATCGAATATATTTTGGCATGCAATCCAGTAAATATAACAAAAATACCTAAAACATAATGCATTAGATCTTATTGATCAGTGTTGGATTTGTTTAAAATGATTATAAAAGTGTTATGACTAAATTTGAGGATAATCAGATATATTTTGGCATGCAAACCAACAAATATCAACAAAAATACCGAAAACCTAAGGCATTTACAAACATAGGCAATTCCAATTATTGATACGACCGTTAGATTTATTTAAATTGCTAATAAAATTTGTAATGACCAGATATGAATGTAATCGAATATATTTTGGCGTGCAATCCAACAAATATTAAAAACAATACCGAAAGCCTAAGTTATTTACAAACATAGACACTTTCAATTAATGATCAGACCGTTATATTTGTTTAAATTGCTATGAAAATTGTTATGACCAAATTTGAAAATATCGGATATATTTAGGCATGCAATCCAACAAATGTGTAAAAAATATCGAAACCTAAGGCATTTACAAACATGACCTTTAAATTAATGATCAAGCCAGTTAAGATTTGTTTAAATTGCTAATAAAAGTGTATTATATTGTTCAATTTAGCTACATACCTTCCTTTAGCAAGTTCTTTGGTAGAACTTCATTTCTACTTGTCGCCAAATGCCATCTTTGACGTTTATAGTCCTTGAATTGTGCAATAGGATTTTGATCTGCGGGGTTGGCAAGTAATAGGTTGTTGTGCATTGAGTACGGCTGGTTGTTTGGTCGACCCGTTTAAGGAAAGTGAAGGAATTCCTATTTGTTGCCCAGTGCAAGGAACTCTTAAGCATCTTCAAACGACGAGAAAAAGTGAACTGGTGGAATCCCAAGAGCGCCTGATCCCAAACCTCTTTAACAATATTATGGAACAAATCATGTTCAGCCTAAATATTTAGGAACCTGAATGGACATACATTTCTCACATTGTTGCCTACCACTGGCCAAATAACAGGACTATGATCAGAAATGCACCCAATAGGGAAAAACTCAACAGAAGCCTCTGTAGGGCATTGAAACCATGCATCATTACTCATAACCCTATCAAGCTTGGACCACACCCTAGAATTTGTCCAAGTATACCTTGATCCGACATAAGGAAGGTCCTCCAGCCCAATGTCCACACATAGAGACATAAAGTCCCTAATTTCATAAGAGGAAGGCACTGAACCACCAAGTTTGTCCTCGATATGTAAATAGGTAATGAAATTACCCATAAGAATCTATGGATCCGATATTGATGAAGATAAGGATTGAATATCCTCCCATAAACTTCTTCTAGCCATAACCGAATTGTAAGCATAGATAAAGGTGAAGGAATAGGTAGCATGGGAAATGTTACACCTGATACTCACAGTAATCGCTTGAGGCATGCAGCGAAGTAAATGGACATCCACCCTAGCATCATTCCACAGGATAACAACTCCGCCTCCATCAGATTCATCCAAGTTATAAAAGCCGACTAATTAGAGAATTTTTTGTGTAGAATATTGTCCACCCCAACAACATTCAACTTTGTTTCCAATAATCCAATAACGTCCACACGATGATTAGAAATAAAATTCCAAACCCCGTGTTGTTTGAGGGTCTTGTTAAACCCTCGAATATTCTAGCAAGCAACTCTCATTGTGGACTAACTAGTGCCCTTCGGGTACTAATCAAGTCGACACTCCACTGGGCATATTTTTTCCATACCGAACAAATGAATTTTGTTGCCTGAGTGGTCACTTTACCAGTATTCCCCATGGCCTATGGAACCTCCTTATCATAGCCTCCTAACCGGGAAGGGGAGAATGATTGTCTAAGTCCAACTTGTGCATTTAATTTTTTCTGCCAATGAGGCCGTCCCCTACGCCTAACTCTTGATCGGCCTCTTGTATGAGTAAGGTGGTCTATCGGTCCATTAGATGAGGAGGGTGCATCAACTGCAGCATTTCCACTATGTGCTTGAATATCATTGGTGCTAGAATTATCCTGAACTTGTTCATTACACACCGGCAATGGCAGTTTGATATGCACACTGCTTAAATTATTCTGCTCCAAATTAAGGGCCGACTATTTCCCCTTGTCTTTGCCTACAGCACTTGTCTCACCAGGGCCACTCGGGGATGTTGATCTCATGTTTTTGTTCTGTCTCACCGAGGCTAAAATTAGCCTAGTAGAAGACTTTGTCCTACCATTTTGCCACTTGCTATTCCCATCATTCATGTTACCCACCTTCTATTCCTTTCTTTTCATGTTTTCCCCCATACATGCCTCAGTAACATGCCTAAATTTGCAGCAGCATGAATAGTACGAAGGCTCAAACTCAAATTTCATTACTGGTATTTGATCTTACCTGAAGGCATTCTGATTGGGACCGTCTTCACCAGTGGCTTGGACACATCCACTTCGACAAGAACTCTAGCATAGGACAAGCAATCAAAAGTTGCAGTAAGCATACCCGTCATGATCGGTATACCCACAGGCGATGTAATTTTGCTTAAAGCACTCATATTCTAGCAACTAAGAGGCAAGGCAGGAAACGTGATCCATATATAGGCATGATGCTCACTTCAACCAGAGAGAAATCAAAGTCATATGGCATTGTTTTTAGCATCAAAAAGTGCCCAAATAATGCATAAGGCCCCTCACGGAGAACCTGCTGTCTATCATCATCAGTTTGGAATCGAAAAATTAGCCATCCAGTAGTATGGGAATGCACCTTGGATTGAACTCCCCATTGTTTTGTGAGGTCCATTACTGCCTTCATGCTCGGGAACCTATCGGCAAACATCCCAACAAGGCAGTAGCCTAGCTTGCTCATAGCTTCCACGAAGTCCCTTTCATTCAAATCAATGAAATTACCCGAGCAAGGGATATGCTTGAGCCGCATTCCATTCTACTATTCATGATTTCCTTTCACAATATTAGCCCAGGAATGAGGAGGTTGAGTAGTCTGCAATGGTTTGGGGGAGACAGAAGATTGTCCCCCACTAAGGGGTCGGTAGGGGCAGAAGGCTCAGCGAGGTCAGGTTGACATTGGTTCCCTACTAGGGGGGACACCAGACAAGCATGTGTAGGTGATTGAGGGGCAATTTAAAGGTCAATTGAGATAGAATGTATAGATGGTCGAGGGGAGAGTGGGATTGAGGTGTTTTCATTGGGCATCTCCATGTTCTTATCAGGGGAGACAGCACGGGTTTTTGTAGCAGAAGTGGCCCCCTCTAGGAACCCTAATTTTTGACTTCTAGCTCTGGACCATGAGGTCCAGCCCTCAAAACGAGAAAGGTCTAAATAGAGCCAAACGGGATGGTGGAAGAGATTTGACTCCAAGAAATAAGATAATGCTTACCTAGGTTTGGTATAGCAGCTCACTAACATACATAGAAAGAAGGGCAAACTAAAAGAGTAATTGGTCAGGAGAAGGGTGAGTTAGGTAGATTCGAAATCAGCTAGGAACCAGAGGAGGAATACCGCCTCAAAAAACCAGAAGGAAGGGATTGACAAACAGGATTTAGCTGTGTAAAGGAGGTATATGACAATCAAAAGATGATATAAAGAGGTATATCAGGTGCTCGGGGAAACAAGCTAAACCGGGGACGAAGGAATAACTAAGATGGGAAGAAAGTGCACCACAACACACTACACACAACCAGCAAGCATCTAAGAGAATCATATAATCACACCACAGACTGGGATATAAATAGCCAGGTACCAACAGATATATAGACAGAAGACCAAGAAGAGATAATAGGTGGGAAATGAAGGAAAACAGCCAACCAGCTCAACTACGTATAAGCTAGATGAATATTACATATGAGAACATACAATAGGCAAACCGATACCAATCAAAAAACACATAAACAGAAAGAAACTAACCAACATGGAATCTTTTTACATGCTTATCAGCTTGAATATCTACCATGGAAACCAAGTAAGAGAAGTGAACTCACAGGAGTTGGGAGATTCTCTCTCTACACTTCTCTCTCATCAAGCAAAACAATCTAGTTAAGATATATTTTGCTACATCATCTTGCATAATATCTTTAAAAATGCCCAAAATATAACGTGTTCACAAAGATGCACGTATCATATTAACAATCTAACTATTAAATTTGTTAAAAAAATATTTAGACCAAATTGTAAATTAATTAGATATATTTTAACATAATGCAGTATAGTTTATATAAAAATGCCCAAAACCTAATGCATTGAAAAAGATACAAGTTTCAAATTAACGATCCATCCGTTAGAATTGTTAGAATTTCTAAGAATTTATTACGACAAAATTTAAAGTCAAGTGGATATATTTTGTCATATAATCTAGCATAATCTCAATAAAATTGCCCAAAACCTAACAGAAATATGTTATGGCCAAAATTTTAAATTTCTAAAAAGCTTTCTATGACTAAATTTAGAGGTAATCGGATATATTTTGCCATATAATCTAGTATAATCTCTATAAAAATACCCAAAACCTAATACATTTACAAAGATACGTATATTAAATTATTGATCTAGCAATTAAATTTATTTAATACGTTATAAAAGCACTATGACAAAATTTGATTGAAATTGAATATATTTTTCCCCGTAATCTAGCATAATCTCATTAAAAATGCCCAAAACCTAATGCATTTACATAGATACGCGAGTCAAATTAATAATCCAACTGTTAGGTTTGTTAAAATTATATTAAAAAAGTTTTATAACCAAATTTGCAGGTAATCGGATAAATTTTGCCACAGAATCTAGAATAATCTCTTTAAAAATGCCCAAAACCTAATGCATTTAAAAATATATAAGTTTCAAATTAATGATATGAGAGTTTGATTTGTTAAAACTGATTAAAAAAATATTATCACCATATTTGATGGTAATATGATATATTTTGCCATAGAATCATACATAATCGCTTTAAAACTGCTCAAGACCTAACGTATTTATTTGTTACGACCAAATCTCTAAATTTCTAAAAAACATGTTATGACCAAATTTAAAGGTAATCGAATATATTTTGCCTCATAATCTCACATAATCTCTATAAAAATGCTCAAAACCTAACTCATTTACAAAGATACGCATATTAAATTAGTGATCTAACCGTAAGATTTCTTTAAATTGTTATAAAAAGTGTTATGGCAAAATTTGAATGTAAACAGATATATATTTTTCCATATAATTTAGCATAATCTCTATGAAAATACCTAAAAACTAAAGCATTTACAAATGTACGTATATTGGATTAACAATCCAACCGTTGGATTTATTAAAATTACTAAAAAAATTACAACCAAATTTAAAAGTAATTAGATATATTTTGCAACGTAATCTAGCATAATTTTTTAAAAAATGCCCACAGCCATACATATTTACAAGTATTTAAAAACTTACGGACTAATTTATATATTTTTTGGATTTTATTTTAAATATTCTAAAATATGCGGGTCAATTTGTAAATTTTTTGATTTTATTTTTTAATTTTACAAAATTTTAATTCTGATTTTTAAAATTTTCCTACCATATTGAATATATTTAAAAATTTAGAAAGCAATTTGTAAAATGTTTTGGAGTCATATTCTAAATATTTTAAAATTTAAGGTCCAATTTACAAATTTTTTGAGATCATTTTGCAATTACACAAAATTTAGACACCAATTTTAAAAAAAATGGCATCGTAATGTAATTATTTAAAATTTTAAAGACTTGTACTAGATAGTTAATGCGAATTTTGTTGCTAAAAGTATATTTAATAGTAATAAAAGTTAATATTTTTTGTTACGAAATGAATTTTCGTTGTTGATGATGCATCGTTAGCGAGGAAACTTAAATTTTCCTCGCAAATACACTTTTTTCTTATCTAAACCCATCACTTTTCATTAGGAAATAAAAATTTTGTCACTAAATGTCATAATCAGAAAAAAAAAATCTCATTAAATGGAATTTTTAGTGACAAAAAATTTTTCATGCCAAAAGTTTTGTCGCCAATGTATCATTTTCCTAAAGTATTGGTTCAGCTTCTAATTTTTGCAATGATAATCTTGGGATATCTAACTGGACTAATGGACTTGCATAGACTTAACTTTGTACAAAGAGAGGTCCAAAAACATATATGAAGATTTGAAGGCATCTGTCAACCAATGATATTGATAATATCACACCTCAGAAGTCATTATGGTGATATTCTTTTCTTTGTCTTTGCATGTCTACTAAAAAATAAAGTAGCTTAATTGATTTAGTTTCAAAAAGTATAATTAAGAGCAGAAATTTTTGCTTCTCTGATCTACTAGGAGTCAAAATTTCAAACGTTTTAGCAACAGAGTTATGTGTTTGGTCACAAAAGTTAGGAAACAAGATAATTATGTTGCTTGAAAAAAATCTAATATGTCTTCTTCTTTAAAGCAATATGCTTTTGTTTTGTTGTTGAAATAGGAATACTTTTCTGAAAATAATAACACATCCGCCAAATGAAATAGGGCCTTTGATTAGCACTAGAGTTGCAAATTCGAAAAGTAATCAAAGGACTATGGGGTAAATACCAAATAGATCACCAAAATAATAATAACAACTTGAATGTTATATATGAATTTAAATTCTTTTTTCATTGCATTTATTTATACAAAAATAAGAATGAAATAGTGTAATTATTGTTATAATTATTTTTTGTGACAATAAATTGATTGGTGGCATCTAACGCTTTCAACCATCAAATGCAGCCGGCACACCCACCGGCGAGGCAAAAACACAACTTGGCCTTGCAATCTTGACAGTAGCCTATACAATCTGTATAAACATTGCATTTGGGAGGAAGATTTGCCGCTTTTTTCAACTTTGGAGCCTTCTTCAGCACTTGTAGCTCTTGTAAAATGAGGATTAACCAAACAAAACTAGAAAATGTGGTGCTCATAGGAATATAGTTTTTGTTGTGCTTCTTAGCTCTGCTTCATGTAGAATAATTAGTCACCAAATATTATGCCACACCTAATTTTTTTTTTTTCAACTAAGGCAGTGAGAGGTCAAAAATCATTGCGTAGTCTATGCAGAAGTGTTAACCTTCAACATAGTTTCACGAAATAGTGAAGAAGAAACTAGAAACTTTACTGCAAATGCCAACTTTTGGGTGGCTTTGTACTTGAGCTTCCATTAGGGACTTATTCTTGTTAATAAAGATTGGACTGGATGTGAGAAAATATTTTTGGACTAATGGGTGGTTTCTTTTTTTTTTTTTAAATAAAACCCCCCAAAGAGATGGCAAATTCATTATTAAAAATATGGAAGTTTAGCACGCGTTGAAAAATAAAGAAATAGTTACATTTGGAAACCCTTCACTGTTTGTCTTGTGATAATAGTAAGGTTAAATTTTAAAAATAAAATAGAAAAAGGACAACCTTGCACTTGAAATATCTTGCATGAAGAATTACTAAAAAAGGAAATGAATAAGTCGTTAACTAAAATTAGAAAATCACAGCATAGTTGAAGACAAACATAGCAGAGAGGATAACCAAAGAAAGAAAAAAGAATAGTGAAGTCTTAATTTGTACTCCCTTCATTTTGTCTTGTTGTTCTTCAACGTATGAGAAGAAAAGAGCATGATATCCAATTTATAGTGTGGTGATGAATCAAAAGCATTATCTCCATAAGCTTGAATTTGGATAATGATGAATTTCGGTTACATTTGACCACTTTTTCTTTTATGGCCTTGCACTTGCTAAGGGAAATATATGATTTAGAAAAATATTGCAACAAAAAATTCGAAGCCATTTTAGGCTTGTCAAATGTGGAAACCCACTAAGATAATCCCATTTAGAATCAGAGCTTATAATGTTTTTGTGGTGTGCACTAAGAAGGCAAATGGAATAAATGGTTTGTCCCTAAATGGACAATTGCTAGTAGAGAAGCGACAAAGGGCTCTTAGAAATTACTCATTACTCATTTCTTTTAAGTATTTTGACACTCTTTGATACACATTATTTCATTTAATAAATAGGTAAGGATCCGTGCTTTTTCCCCCACCAACCACCGCGGTTTAATATTAGTAAAAATAGGTGAATAACATACACCCCATCCAATAATGTGGAATTAATGGTGCAAAATTGAAAACTTTTGCGGCTAAATGAAAATCAAAGAAATTTGATGGCAAATTATTTAGCTCATGATTATTTCCCTGTGGCAAAAATTCAAGAGTTAGCTAGCAATATTTCAACTTTGCATATTTAAAAACTATTTGGATTTAAAATCTTGCACATTTAAAAACAACTAGATTTCAAACCTTGCATATTTAAAAACTATTAGATTTCACATAGAGTAGCTAGTGATATTCCAGGAGCTATTTTTCCTCCGGCTAGAGCAATCTCCCCCTATTTTTTTAATCAAAAGCCTTGGAAGGGGGCATCAATTTTGTTAATAAAAATGAATTAAATATACAACTGGATGCTAATTTTCAACTAAATTGAAAAATACCTGTGAAAACCACGAGCTTTTTGTCTATTGGGCATGCCATTCGTGGGAATCAGAAGAGCCTTCTACCTTTTGGGGAATGACTTTTGATAAAATCCTCATATTATAAGCATCATATGGATCTTCTACCAAATTCACACACAACTTTGAGATAGACTAAGCTTCATACCATTCTGCTAGCCTCGGTTACCTTTCACGACATTAGCCCAGGGCCGTGAAATATGATTAGAGTCCAATGGCTTGGAAGGGAACAAAGGAATAGGATTATTTTGGCTGTCTGCTACCGAGGGTCTAGGGGGGACAGAAGGTACAGGTGCTTCGGGGTTAACGTTCACCATTTGGACAGGCTGTAGGCTGGATTGTTTGGATGTTTCTGGTGGGTGGACGAGGTTCATACTAACTGGAGGGGAAGATGATAATGGGGTAGTAGGAATGGATGAATTTGATTCACAAAGCTGGGGCAAAGACGGTGGGGTCAGATTGGGCAGCTCTATGGAAATAGACATGTCTTCTAAGCCTGCCCAAGGAAACACTGGAACAACCCCCTGATTGAGTTCTTTTTTTCAACGTCTTGTTTGGACCATTAGGTCCAGCCCCCAACACCAAGAAATAAGCTCATTTTCTGCCTGGTCGGGATGTTTGCAGGCAGGTTTCCTGGAATGAAAGCAGTCATGGATCTTACCAAGCATTGGGGTGTTCAATCTAAAGTGCATAATCATGCTTCTGGGTGGCTGATTTTTTGATTCAAAGCAGATGATGATAGGCAACATGTGCCTTATGCTGTCTTTGGTTGTTCCCTTATGCTCAAAGTGATGCCGGTGGAATTTGGTTTCTCCCTTAAAGATGTGAGCATAATGCCGATATGGGTTACTTTTCTAGCCTTGCCTTTAGGATGCTGGAATATGAGATCTCTAAGTAAAATTGCCTCTGTTGTAGGCATTAAGGTGATGACTGATATTTTTACTGCTACTTTTGATCGTGTTTCATGTACTAGAGTACTAGTTGAAGTGGATGTGTCAAAACCTCTAGTGAAGGTGATGCCTATTCGTTTGCCATCTGGTAAGATCAGGCAGCAGCCAGTCCGCTTTGAATTTGAGCCATCCTACTGTACTTGCTACTGTAAATTTGGGCATGTCACGGAGGTATGCATGGGGGAAAAAATTAAAAGAAAGGAACAGATGCTAGCACCCAAGATGGACGGAATTATCATTGGCCAAAGGGTAAAGAAAAACAAATGGGTAAGGCCACTTTCTACAGCTGCTGGACAAAACAACAACCTGCGGTCACCCTTACTTGGTTTGAATAGGAATTCACACAATGATAAGGGGAAACAACCTGCCACTGGGTTGGAGCAGGACAACAGCCACATCGTGCACAACACACTGTCTGTGCCTGTGAGCAATGAGCAGGGCATGGACAAGGATGCTACCAATGACATTCAAGGACTAATAAGGGCTACTGAACTTGAGGTTCCATCTTTATCTGCCGGACCAAGTTACCAAATAAGACGTCGGGGACACCAACATAGGCATTCAAAATCACACTTAAATGTACATTTCGAAAACAATATTTCTACCTCTCCTACTAGGACTGAAGGATGTGTTAACAATCCCCCAAATGACATGGGAAATATCGGTAAGGTAACTACTCAAGCAATAAAATTCATTTGTTCGGTATGGAAGAAATATGCACAATGCAGTGTTGACTTGATTGGTGCCCAATGGGCACTGATTAGTCCTCAATGAGAGTAGCATCCTGGAATATTCGAGGGTTAAACAAGACCCTCAAGCAGCACGGGGTTCAGAAGTTTTCTTCTAAACATCGTATTGACGTTATTGGTCTTCTGGAAACAAAACTGAATGTTGTTGGGCTGGAAAATATTTTGCAAACAAAATTCTCTAACTGGTCGGCTATTCATAACTTTGTGGAATCGGATGGTGGAAGAATTGTCATCTTCTGGAATGGTGCAAGGGTGGATGTCCTATTATTTCATTGCACTTCTCAGGCTATGACTATTTGAATCACTTGTAAGATTACTCATGCTACATTTTTCTTCACTTTTGTTTATGCTTACAATTCTGTTGTGGCTCGTAGAAATTTATGGGAAGATATTCAATTCTTATCTTCAAGGCTGTCGGAGCCATGGATCTTTATGGGAGATTTCAATTCTTATTTACATGTGGATGACAAACTTGGAGGGTCATTGCCTTCAACATATGATATTCGGGACTTTACATCATTATGTACTGATACTGGCTTGGAGTACCTACCTTATGTTGGCCCTCGGTTCACTTGGACAAACTCTAGGGTGTGGTCCAAACTTGATAGAGTTATGGGAAATGATGCTTGGTTTCAATGCTCTACCCAGGCTTCAGTGGAGTTTTTCCCTATTGGCTGCATTTCTGATCATAGCCCTACTATTTGGTCATTGGTTGATAATACTTTGGATTCAGTACGACTGTTTAGGTTCTTTAATTTTTGGGCTGACCATATTTCATTCCAAAATATTGTTAAAAGGGTCTGGAATCAGCAATATAGGGGGTTCCACAAGTTCACCCTCTGTCGTCGATTGAAAATGCTAAAGTGTGACCTAAGGAAGCTTAACAAACTAGAGTTCTCTCACTTGTCGAATCGTGTTGAACATGCAAACCAGGCTGTACTCAATGCCCAACAGATTTTACTGGCAAACCCTGAGGATCAGAATCTTATTGCACACTTCAAGGAGTGTAAAAGATTGGCCTGGCGTATTGCGGAGGCAGAAATGAAGTTCTGCCAGCAACTTGCTAAAGGAAGGTATGTAGCACACGCTGATAGGAACACTCGTTATTTCTTCAACATTGTCAAAAGGAATAAAAAGAGGGGATTCATTGCTTCAATTCATAAGGATGATGGTACCATGACCATTAGCCCTAGGGATCTTGCTGATGAATTTGTGAACTATTACCATGTTCTTCTTGGGACGAAGGTGGACTGCCAGGGAATCAATACGGACTACGTTATGGCTGGTCCTTTGGTACCTCATGACCTGAAGACGGACTTGGTTAGGGATGTCACTATCCAAGATATCAAATCAGCCCTATGGGACATTAGTGATTGCAAAGCCCCCAGCCCTGATGGATACTTAGTCTTATTTTTCAAGAAAGCTTGGGATATGGTGGGAGAAAGTCTTTTTGATGCTGTTTCAGAATTCTTCAGATCTACAAAAATTCTTAAGCAGATTAACCATTCCATTATTACCCTGGTTCTAAAAACTGATCATGCTAAGAGGGTGTGTGACTACCATCCCATTTCTTGTTGTAATGTGGTGTACAAGATCATATCCAAGATTCTGGCCGACAGACTGAAGCTGGTTGTACCTATCCTTGTGAACACTTCTCAGCCGGCATTCATTTAAGACAGACTTATGACTGATAATATCTTGATGTTTCAGGAACTTGTCCGTATGTATAGTAGAACAAGAGTTTCTCCTCGATATACAATTAAAGTGGACCTAAGGAAGGCTTATGACTAGTTAATTGGGATTTCTTAATGGATCTTCTTGCAGAGCTTGGGTTCCCTCCTCTTTTTGTGAATTGGATCGAGCAATGTGTCACCACTACCTCGTACTCTGTAGCTATCAATGGGACTGTCCATGGATTCTTTATTGGAGCAAAAGGTCTATGCCAAGGGGACCCGATATCCCCTTTGCTATTTGTCATTTGCTTGGAATATTTCTCATGGATTGTCAAAGTTGATCACACACTTGGTGGCATTTTCAAGTATCATCCCAAGTGTAAGGGGCTAAGGATTACTCACCTAGCTTTTACGGATGACCTGATGTTGTTTACTAAGGGTGATTGTTCCTCTATACACATTCTCCTTGACTGCCTGGAAGAATTTAAAAGGAGCTCGGGTCTTGAAATCAATAAGGATAAGTCCAATGTTTATCTTGCTGGAATCCATTTGAATGATTAGGAGAATATTCTGCAAACTACTGGCATACCTATTGGGGAATTCCCGTTCCGCTACCTTGGCCTCCCAATCATGAATGGTAAAGTTTGGCTTACTTTCTACAAACCATTGCTTAACCGCATTAGTTCATACATTAGCCGATGGTGCGCTCGTTCTCTCTCTTATGCTAGGCGCCTCCAACTGATCCAATCTGTTCTCCAAGGGGTTGAGTGTGCCTGGTTATCTATCCTCCCTACGCCAACGACTATCATTTGTCAGTTGGATAGGATAGCTAGGGATTTTCTTTAGGACTCAAAGAACTCCCTGATTGCATGGAAGAATATTTGTCTCCCGAAAATTGAGGGTGGTCTTGGTTTGCGTGACTTGCACACTTGGAATGGAGCGTTACTGTCTAGAATCATTTGGGACATCCAATCGGAGAAAAATTCCTTGTGGGTCAAATGGGTGACACACTATTATTTAAAAGGCAGATCTGTTTGGGAGATCAAGCTTCACAGGGACCACTCACTTGTATTTCATAGACTGCTAGCAATTAGAGATATGATACTGGAGCATGAACGAGATATTAACTGTGCTGCTGATCTGCTTCATCCTTGGGCCATGTGTACTAGTTCTTTCACAAGCTGTGCTTATGACTATTTGAGATCAACTGCACAGAAGGTATATTGGACCAATACCATATGGGAACAGGGATTAACGCCCAAACACTCTTTCATTCTTTGGTTGTGTGCTAAGGGTAGGCTTAAGACCAAGGATACACTTGTGTTTAGGTTTGATGACTTGTCTTGTCCTTTGTGTAAGGTACATCTGGAATCGTCTAATCATCTATTTTTCAAATGCTTAATTTCATCTACTATTTGGACGGAAGTTAAAAAGTGGCTTGGTTTACCGAATAATCTGGATTCAGCCAAAGCCTGTCTTAGGTGGTTTTGGCGCACCAACCGTGGTACTTTGTGGTTTACTAAGGCTAAGTCTACTGCTTTGGTAGCCACTTTCTACTACATCTGGTTTGCTCAAAATAAGGCCATTTTTGAGAATGCAGTGTGCCAACCGTTGGAGATTATCAAGAAGTTTAAAACATATGTGTACAATGTTATCTTTACTTTGTACCCTAATGTTGTGCCTACCTTTTCGGACTCTATTGAGATCCACTAGCTTGTAGTCTCCTTGACTATAAACTAGTAATCCATGTATATTCTTTTTGATAAATATTAATATATTTACATTTACATAAAAAAAAAAACTTTGAGATAGAATTATATGTTCAATCCATTGTTGAGCGCATCCCTTTATGTGAATTCTTTTTTCACAAACAATTGAGTACAACAGGAGAATCAAGTTTAGGTGATTCATGATAGAGTTTGAATTTTCTACACCAGTATTTGAAGATAAATTCAAAACTGGGCTGCTATCACATTATTTTGGTTTCACTGTGTTTTGGGTTGCTGCAATAACTGGATCTGCTATACTCCGTACGACATCATTAGCATGTCAGGTCCGATTCATAAGATCAAGAATAACAATAATAAAGACAAAAGATTTATAAACTACCTCTGCCACTGACTTTGAACATTGCCCCCAATCATTCCTTGTCTTCAAGCAGGCTAGGGGTTTACTATTCTTATTTTTATGGCTTATAGGAGAAGCTATTTGCAGTTTGGTCGCCCTGCCCTTAATCTATTCATCATCTAGACTTCGATTCCGACATGACATATGTATGCGTTCTCAGCAACCAAATTCGTTTAGGCGGAGCCTAAAGATCATCAATTTCAATGTACACTCTGCCACACGAGGATATGTAAGATTAACAGTCGGTACATCGACTTTGAGTGGTTTTCTAACCATTGAAATGATGGAGAACAGTATGGTTTCACCCAAAAAAAAAAAAAAAAGGTAGATGTTTGAACGAACCCCATACTAGTATGACTATTAAATCTTTGGATCCTCTAAAGATTGTCATCCATTTTAAAGCTCACATGGAATACCTACCAAATTCTAAGGCCTTTTCAATCGTAGTCTTATAATGTCCTTTTACAAACCCGATCAGATACGTTTGTGTTGAGGATCAAGTAGGCCAGAAACTACAGATCCTTTCAATCTAAAAGCACAGAACTCTTTGCAGATTGTATCAAAAGTAGATCTATAGCATGAGAATTCAACATCCTTGCATCATGATATTTTTGCTTTGATTGTGCATCAATTTATCAAATCTTGCCGCATTGGTATTTATCTTGTAGCGATTATTCTTGGTTTTTATTATTATTATTTTATTTGGGAGATATGGAAATATTGCAATAATATCCTCTACAGTGGTAGATCTTTTACTCCATTCAAACTTCAGCATTTGATCTTTGGTTTTACTACAGATTTTTCAGCAGTTCACCCTATTGTAAGACCCTCTGGTCTCCAGATTCGGCACTCAACTACTCAGAGCTCTTAAGCTCCCCCAAAAACCGTCTCAGTTCACTGGCTGAATTCCTGTACACCAGGAGTAATACTCATTGTTGACGGTGCTTCCAAAGGGAATCCAAGACTTGTTGGAATTGGAGGAATCCTTAGGAAACCCTCTAGCTAATATGTGTTTGCTTTTTCAGAAAATATTGGTCATGCTATGGAGTAGAAAACTGAGGCTTTAGTAGTTCATCTTCGATTGAAATGGTGTTACAGGCTTAATATTTCCATCATTATTGTTTAACCAGGTTCACAAGTATTGGTCTTTCAATTGAATGATATACTATCTAAATCACGAATTAGTCATGACGCGTACTGGTATATTGCTCTCTTTCAGTGAAGTTTTGTCTCGTATCTTTTTAATATTATATTTTGTGCAGGAAATAGAGTTCTAACGGCTTGGCCAACTTTGCTTGTTCTTCTCATGGATGTACAACATTTGATTCCATTTCTTTACATTCTTGTGAAGCCAGAGGATTATGTAATCTAGATAGATGGCATTTTCCTTCCTTGCCTGTAAGACATTCTATGTCAGGATGAGAGGTTTTCTCTTGCACGGATATTTTATGTAAATAAAAATGTTTATGGCTTTTTAGCCAAAAAAAGAAAAAAAGCAATAGTAAATTTATCAAATAAATTCAAATGTGGATCATCCTCGGCATAAAGGCTAATTCCAGGAAGGTAAAAGGAAGACCAAATCGTAACTCGTTACTCCTTGGGTGAGATTAATATCCAAATGGAGTCCTGGACGATTTCAATAAAACAAAACTAACAAGCCAAGAGCTAAGAGGTTTGTAAAGAATTGGATGGTGAAAGGATGTCCAAAGGGAGCTTAATATATTCAACAACTCATATGGCTGGCCAAGAACACTTATTGCAATGCAGTGGAGATTAGGGAGAGCAAGTTTGGAGGAGTGAAAACAAGGGATGAATGGCTAGGTACACGGGCATGCAATGGTAATTGCATTTTGTAGGAACAAGCATAGCTTCCAGTAGTCATGCTCAGGCAATATGGCTTGTTGCATGACGCTACAACAAGTCTGTGCACAAAAAGTCAGGGGTTTTTGTGTTTCAAGATATTAATTTCTCTAACATACCAATATTTATTTGATTTATTTTAATAAAATATCACCAATCTTTCAGTATGGTAAAAAAATTGTTTGATTTTACATCTGTGAGTCGTAGAATAAAAAACAAGTGCACAATGTGTTAATTTAACTCTTTATATATGTAAATATATATATAAATAAACTTGTATATAAATACATACATATATATATGTATATATATATATTAATACATAAATGTATATATGTGCACATGTATACACATATACATATACATATATGCATATGCATTTATCTGCAACTAAATATATATATATGTGTATGTATATATACACATATATATATAGATGTTACAAAAATATATATATAACTACATAGATTAATAGATATACACAACACACAAATCACTAACATTGTATATATATATATATATATATATATATATATATAGTGTGTGTGTGTGTGTGTGTGTGTGTGTGTGTGTGTGTGTGTGTGCAATTTATATATATATATATATATATATGTGTGTGTGTGTGTGTGTGTGTGTGTGTATGTCTACACATATATAAATTAGGGACTAATTTGTAAAATTTTTTGGGATCATATTATAAATATTCTAAAATTTAGCGATCAAATTGTAAAATTTTTTGGGGGTCATCTTATAAATAATAAAAAATTAGGGACCAATTTACAAATTTTTTGAGGTGAATTTATAAATAATCAAATATTTGGGACCAATTTGTAAAATTTTTACGAGTCAAATTGTAACACTAAGAAAATTAAGGACTTATTTGTAAATTTTTTTATGATCATGTTGTAAACAATAATTTACAAAGATACTGATTTCAAATTAACGTCCCAACCATTATATTTGTTAAAATTTCTAAAAAAATATATAATACAACAGAATTTTTAGGTAATAAGATATATTCTGCTCTATAATCTACCATAATATCTGTAAATATGCCCAAAATATAACGTATTCACAAAGATACACATATCATATTAACAATCTAACTATTCAATTTGTTAAAATTATTTTTAAAAAAAAGTATTTAGACCAAATTGGATATTAATTTAGACCAAAAAAGATAATAATCCAACTGTTAGGTTTGTTAAAATTATATTAAAAAAGTTTTATAACCAAATTTGCAGGTAATCGGATAAATTTTGCCACAGAATCTAGAATAATCTCTTTAAAAATGCCCAAAACCTAATGCATTTAAAAATATATAAGTTTCAAATTAATAATATGAGAGTTTGATTTGTTAAAACTGATTAAAAAAATATTATCACCATATTTGATGGTAATATGATATATTTTGCCATAGAATCAGACATAATCGCTTTAAAACTATTCAAGACCTGACGTATTTATTTGTTACGACCAAATCTCTAAATTTCTAAAAAACATGTTATGACCAAATTTAAAGGTAATCGAATATATTTTGCCTTATAATCTCACATAATCTCTATAAAAAATGCTCAAAACCTAACTCATTTACAAAGATACGCGTTTTAAATTAGTGATCTGACGGTATGATTTCTTTAAATTGTTATAAAAAGTGTTATGGCAAAATTTGAATGTAAACAGATATATATTTTTGCATATAATTTAGCATAATCTCTATGAAAATACCTAAAAACTAAAGCATTTACAAATGTATATATATTGGATTAACAATCCAACCGTTGGATTTATTAAAATTACTAAAAAAATTACAACTAAATTTAAAAGTAATTAGATATATTTTGCAACGTAATCTAGCGGCATTTTTTTTTATAAAAAAAATGCCCACAGCCATATATATTTACAAGTATTTAAAAACTTACGGACTAATTTATATTTTTTTGGATTTTATTTTAAATATTCTAAAATATGTAGGTCAATTTGTAAATTTTTCGGTTTTATTTTTTAATTTTACAAAATTTTAAGTCTGATTTGTAAAATTTTGCTACCATATTGAATATATTTAAAAATTTAGAAAGCAATTTGTAAAATGTTTTGGAGTCATATTCTAAATATTCTAAAATTTAAGGTCCGATTTACAAATTTTTTGAGGTCATTTTGCAATTACACAAAATTTAGAGACCAATTTAAAAAAATTGGCACGTAATGTAATTATTTAAAATTTTAAAGATTGGTATTAGATAGTTAATGCGAATTTTGTTGCTAAAAGTATATTTGATAGTAATAAAAGTTAATATTTTTTGTTACGAAATGAATTTTCGTTGTTGATTATGCATCGTTAGCGAGGAAACTTAAATTTTCCTCGCAAATACACTTTTTCCTATCCAAAACCATCACTTTTTGTTAGGAAATAAAAATTTCGTCACTGAATGTCATAATCAGAAAAAAAAAAAAAGTCTCCTCATTAAATGGTATTTTTAGCGACAAAAAAATTTTCATGGCAAAAGTTTTGTCGCCAATGTATCATTTTCCTGAAGTATTGGTTCGGCTTCTAATTTTTGCAATGATAATATTGGGATATCTAACTGGACTAATGGACTTGCACAAACTTAACTTTGTACAAAGAGAGGTCCAAAAATATATATGAAGATTCGAAGGCATCTGTCAACCAATGATATTGATAATATCACACCTCATAAGTCAATATGGTGATATTCTTTTCTTTGTCTTCGCATGTCTACTAAAAAATAAAATAGCTTAATTGATTTAGTTTCAAAAAGTATAATTAAGAGCAGAAATTTTTGCTTCTCTGATCTACTAGGAGTCAAAATTTCAAACGTTTCAGCAACAGAGTTATGTGTTTGGTCACCAAAGTTAGGAAACAAGATAATTATGTTGCTTGAAAAAAATCTAATAAGTCTTCTTCTTTCAAGCAATATTCTTTTTTTTTTTTGTTGAAATAGGAATACTTTTCTGAAAATAATAATACATCCGCGTAATGAAAGAGGGCCTTTGATTAGCACTAGAGTTGCAAATTCAAAAAGTAATCAAAGGACTATGGGGTAAATACCAAACAGATCACCAAAATAATAATAACAACTTGAATGTTGTATATGAATTTAAATTCTTTTTTCATTGCATTTATTTATACAAAAATACGAATGAAATAGCGTTATTATTGTTATGATTATTTTTTGTGACAGTAAATTGATTGGTTGCATCTAATGCTTTCAACCATCAAATGCAGCCAGCACACCTACCGGCGAGGCAAAAACATGACTTGGCCTTGCAATCTTGACAGTAGCCTATACAATCAGTATAAACATTGCATTTGGGAGGAAGATTTGCCGCTTTTTCAACTTTGGAGCCTTCTTCAGCACTTGTAGCTCCTGTAAAATGAGGATTAGCCAAACAAAACTAGTCAATGAGGTGCTCATAGGAATATAGTTTTTGTTGTGCTTCTTAGCTCTGCTTCATGCAGAATAATTAGTCACCAAATATTATGCCAAACCTAAATTTGTTTTTTTTCCAACTAAGGCAGTGAGGGGTCAAAAATCATTGCGTAGTCTTTGCAGAAGAGTTAACCTTCAACATAGTTTCACGAAATAGTGAAGAAGAAACTAGATACTTTGCTGCAAATGCCAACTTTTGGGTGGCTTTGTACTTGAGCTTCCATTAGGGACTTATTCTTGTTAATAATGATTGGACTGGATGTGAGAAAATATTTTTGGGCTAATGGGAGGTTTCTTTTTCTTTTTTTTTTTTTTTGAAAATAAAACCCCCCAAAGAGATGGCAAATTTATTATTAAAAATATGGAAGTTTAGCCCGCGTTGAAAAATAAAGAAATAATTACATTTGGAAACCCTTCACTGTTTGTCTTGTGATAATAGTAAGGTTAAATTTTAAAAATAAAAAAGAAAAAGGATAACCTTGCACTTGAAATATCTTGCATGAAGAATTACTAAAAAAGGAAATGAATAAGTCGTTAACTAGAATTAGAAAATCACAGCATAGTTGAAGACAAACATACCAGAGAGGAGAACCAAAGAAAGAAAAAAGAATAGTGAAGTCTTAATTTGTACTCCCTTCATTTTGTCTTGTTGTTCTTCAACGTATGAGAAGAAAAGAGCATGATATCCAATTTATAGTGTGGTGATGAATCAAAAGCATTATCTCCATAAGCTTGAATTTGGATAACGATGAATTTCGGTTACGTTTGACCATTTTTTCTTTTATGGCCTTGCATTTGCTAAGGGAAATGTGTGATTTAGAAAAATACTGCAACGAAAAATTCGAAGCCATTTTAGGCTTGTCAAATGTGGAAACCCACTAAGATAATCCCATTTAGAATCAGAGCTTATATTGTTTTTGTGGTGTGCACCAAGAAGGCAAATGGAATAAATGGTTTGTCCCTAAACGCACAATTGCTAGCAGAGAAGCGACAAAGGGCTCTTAGAAATTACTCATTACTCATTTCTTTTAAGTATTTTGGCACTCTTTGATACACATTATTTCACTTAATAAATAGGTAAGGATCCATGCTTTTTCCCCACCAACCGCTGGGGTTTAATATTAATAAAAATAGGTGAATAACATACACCCCATATCCAATAATGTGGAATTAATGGTGCAAAATTGAAAGCTTTTGCGGCTAAATGAATTTCAAAGAAATTTGATGGCAAATTATTTAGCTCATGATTATTTCCCTGTGGCAAAAATTCAAGAGTTAGCTAGCAATATTTCAACTTTGCATATTTAAAAACTACTGGGATTTAAAATCTTGCACATTTAAAAACAACTAGATTTCAAACCTTGCATATTTAAAAACTATTGGATTTCAAATAGGGTAGCTGGCGATATTCCAAGAGCTATTGTTCCTCCGGCTAGAGCAATCTCCCCCTATTTTTTTAATCAAAAGCCTGGGAAGGGGCATCAATTTTGTTAATAAAAATGAATTAAATATACAACTGGATGCTACTTTTCAACTAAATTGAAAAATACCTGTAAAATCCACGAGCTTTTTGTCTATTGGGCATGCCATTCGTGGGAATCAGAAGAGACTTCTACCTTTTGGGGAATGACTTTTGATAAAATCCTCACATTATAAGCATCATCTGGATCTTCCACCAAATTCACACACAACTTTGAGATAGAATTATACGTTCAATCCATTGTTGAGCGCATCCCTTTATCTGAATTCTTTTTTCACAAACAATTGACTACAGCATGAGAATCAAGTTTAGGTGATTCATGACAGAGTTTGAATTTTCTACACCAGCATTTGAAGATAAATTCAAAACTGGGCTGCTGTCACATTATTTTGGTTTCACTGTGTTTGGGTTGCTGCAATAACCGGAACTGCTATACTCCGTACGACATCATTAGCATGTCAGGTCCGATTCATATGATCAAGAACAACAATAATAAAGCCAAAAGATTTAGAAACTACCTCTGCCACTGACTTCAAACATTGTCTCCAATCATTCCTTGTCTTCAAGCAGGCTAGGGGTTTACTATTCTTATTTTTATGGTTTATAGGAGAAGCTGTTTGCAGTTTGGTGGCCCTGCCCCTAATCTATTCATCATCTGGACTTCGATTCCGACATGACTTACGTATGCGTTCTCAGCAACTAAATTCGTTTAGGCGGAGCCTAAAGATCATCAATTTCAATGTACACTCTGCCACACGAGGATATGTAAGATTAACAGTCGGCAAATCGACTTTGAGTGGTTTTCTAACCATTGAAATGATGGAGAACAGTATGGTTTCACCCAAAAAAAAAAAAAAAAAAAAGGTAGATGTTTGAACGATGCCCATACTGGTATGACTATTAAATCTTCGGATCCTCTAAAGAATGTCGTTCATTTTAAAGCTCACATGGAAACCCTACCAAATTCTAAGGCTTTTTCAATCGTAGTCTTATAATGTCCTTTTATAAACCCGATCAGATAAGTTTGTGTTGAGGATCAAGTAGGCCAATAACGACAGATCCTTTTAATCTAAAAGCATGGAACTCTTTGCAGATTGTATCAAAAGTAGATCTATAGCGTGAGAATTCAACATCCTTGCGTCATGATATTTTTGCTTTAGATTGCGCATCGATTTATCAAATCTTGCCGCATTGGTATTTATCTTGTAGCGATTATTCTTGATTTTCGTTTATTATTATTATTTTATTTTGGAGATATGGAAATATTGCAATGATATCCTCTACAGTGGTAGATCTTTTTCTCCATTCAAACTTCAGCATTTGATCTTTGGTTTTACTACAGATTTTTCAGCAGTTCACCCTATTGTAAGACCCTCTGGTCTCCAGATTCGGCACTCAACTACTCAGAGCTCTTAAGCTCCCCCCAAAACCGTCTCAGTTCACTGGCTGAATTCCTGTACACCAGGAGTAATACTCATCGTTGACGGTGCTTCCAAAGGGAATCCAAGACTTGCTGGAATTGGAGGAATCCTTAGGAAACCCTCTAGCTAATATGTGTTTGCTTTTTCAGAAAATATTGGTCATGCAATGGAGTAGAAAACTGAGGCTTTAGTAGTGCATCTTGGATTGAAGTGGTGTTACAGGCTTAATATTTCCATCATTATTGTTCAACCAGATTCACAAGTATTGGTCTTTCAATTGAATGATATACTATCTAAATCACGAATTAGTCATGACGCGTACTGGTATATTGCTCTCTTTCAGTGAAGTTTTGTCTCGTATCTTTTTAATATTATATTTTGTGCAGGAAATAGAGTTCTAACGGCTTGGCCAACTTTTCTTGTTCTTCTCATGGATGTACAACATTTGATTCCATTTCTTTACATTCTTGTGAAGCCAGAGGATTATGTAATCTAGATAGATGGCATTTTGCTTCCTTGCATGTAAGACATTCTACGTCAGGATGAGAGGTTTTCTCTTGCACGGATATTTTACATAAATAAAAATGTTTATGGCTTTTTAGCCAAAAAAATAAATAAATAAATAAAAAGCAATAGTAAATTTATTAAATAAATTCAAATGTGGATCATCCTCGGCATGAAGGGCAATTCCAGGAAGGTAAAAGGAAGACCAAATCGTAACTCATTACTCCTTGGGTGAGATTAATATCCAAATGGAGTCCTGGACGATTTCAATAAAACAAAACTAACAAGCCAAGAGCTAAGAGGTTTGTAAAGAATTGGATGGTGAAAGGATGTCCAAAGGGAGCTTAATATATTCAACAACTCATATGGCTGGCCAAGAACACTCATTGCAATGCAGTGGAGATCAGGGAGAGCAAGTTTGGAGGAGTGAAAACAAGGGATGAATGGCTAGGTACACGGGCATGCAATGGGCATTGCATTTTGTTGGAACAAGCATAGCTTCCAGTAGTCATGCTCAGGCAACACGGCTTGTTGCATGACCCTACAGCAAGTCCGTGCACAAAAAGTCAGGGGTTTTCATGTTTCAAGATATTAATTTCTCTAACATACCAATATTTATTTGATTTATTTTAATAAAATGTCACCAATCTTTCTGTATGGTAAAAAAATTGTTTGATTTTACATCTGTGAGTCGTAGAATAAAAAACAAGTTCACAATGCGTTAATTTAACTCTTTATATATGTAAATATATACATAAATAAACTTGTATATAAACACATACACACACATATATATATTAATACATTAATGTATATACGTGCACATCTATACACACATACATATACATATACATATATGCATATGCATTTATCTGCAACTAAATATATATATATATATATGTATATATATATATATATATCTTACAAAAATATTTATATATAACTACATAGATTAATAGATATAAACAACACACAAATCACGTACATTATATATATATATATATATATATGTGTGTGTGTGTGTGTGTGTGTGTGTGTGTGTGAGTATCTATGTTTCAATATATATATATATATATGTATGTATATGTATATATATATGTACACACATATAAATTAGGGACTAATTTGTAAAATTTTTTGAGATCATATTATAAATATCCTAAAATTTAGCGATCGAATTGTAAAATTTTTGGGGTCATCTTATAAATAATAAAAAATTAGGGACCAATTTACAAATTTTTTGAGGTGAATTTATAAATATTCAAATATTTGGGACCAATTTGTAAAATTTTTACGAGTCAAATTGTAACACTAAGAAAATTAAGGACTTATTTGTAAATTTTTTTATGATCATGTTGTAAACAAGAATTTACAAAGATACACATTTCAAATTAACGTCCCAACCAATATATTTGTTAAAATTTCTAAAAATATATATAATACAACAGAATTTTTAGGTAATAAGATATATTGTGCTCTATAATCTACAATAATATCGGTAAAAATGCCCAAAATATAACGTATTCACAAAGATACACATATCATATTAACAATCTAACTATTCAATTTGTTAAAATTATTAAAAAAGTATTTAGACCAAATTGGAAATTAATTAGATATATTTATCGCATAATATAGTATAGTCTCTATAAAAGTGCCCAAAACCTACCGCATTTAAGAAGATACAAGTTTCAAATTAATGATCCAACCATTAGATTTGTCAGAATTTCTAAGAATTTATTATGACCGATTTTAAAGTTAACCGGATATATTTTGTCGTATAATCTTGCATAATCCCAATAAAATTTCCCAAACCTAACGAAAATATTTGTTATGGCCAAATTTCTAAATTTATAAAAAAATTATTATGACTAAATTTAAAGATAATCAGATATATTTTACCATATAATCTTGTATAATCCCTATAAAAATGCCCAGAACCTAACGCATTTATAAAGATTCGCCTATCAAATTATTGATCTAATCGATAGATTTATTTAAATTACTTTAAAAAGTATTATGACAAAATTTGATTGAAATTGGATATATTTTTCAACGTCAATCCAGCATAATCTCTTTTGAAATGCCCAAAATCGAATGCATTTACAAAGATACACGAATCTATTTGTTACGACCAAATCTATTTGTAACAAGATATATTTTGCAACATAATCATGCATAATCACTATAAAATTCCCGAAAACCTAATGGATCTATTTGTTACAACCAAATCTCGAAATTTCTACAAAAACATATTATGACCAAATTTAAAGGTAAATGGATATATTTTGCCCCATAATATGGCATAATATCCATTAAAATGTCCAAAACCTAACTCATTTACAAAGATATGCATATTAATTTAGTGATCTAGTTGTAAGATTTGTTTAAATTGTTATAAAAAGTATTATGATGGAATTTGAATGTAAACGGATATATATTTTTCCACATAATCTAGTTTAATCTCTATAAAAATGCCTAAACCTAAATCATTTTCAAATGTACGCATATCGAATTAACAATCCAACCGTTAGATTTATTAAAATTACTAAAAAAAATTACGACCAAATTTGAAAGTAATTCGAAATATTTTGCTACATAATCTTGCATAATGTTTATTAAAAAATGCCCACAACCTAACATATTTACAAGTATTCAAAAAACTTAGGGACTAATTTATAATTTTTTTGGATTATATTTTAAATATTCTAAAATATAAGGGTCAATTTGTAAATTTTTGGACATTATTTTATAATTTTACAAAAATTTAAGATCCAATTTGTAAAATTTTGTTGCCATATTGTGCATATTTAAAAATTTAGAAACCAATTTGTAAAATTTTTAGAGTCATATTGTAAATATTTTAAAATTTCAAGTCTGATTTACAAACTTTTTGAGGTCCTTTTGCAATTACACAAAATTTAATGACCAATTTACAAAAATTTTGGGATCATGTTGTAAATAATTAAAAATTTAAAGACTGGTATTAGTTTGGAAATGTGAATTTTCTTGCTAAAAGTATAATTAATAGTAATAAAAGGTAATATTTTTTGTTGCAAAATAAATTTTCGTTGTTGATGATGCATCATTAGCGAGAAAACTTAAATTTAATTCGCTAATACACTTATTTCCTATCTAAAGCAATCACTTTTAGTAAGGAAATAAAAATTTTGTCACCAAATGTCTTAATCATTAAAAAAAATTTCCTCACAAAATGGTATTTTTAGCGACAAAAATTGTTGTACTTAAAGTTTTATCGCCAATGTATCTTTTTCTTGAAGTATTAGTTCGACTTCAAAAATTTGTAAAGATAATCTTGTGAATTCTAACTGGATTGATGGACTTGCAAAGACTTAACTTTGTACAATGAGAAATCCAAAAACTTATATGAAGATTCGAAGGCATCTGCCAACCAATTATACTAATAATATCGCACCTCAGAAATCATTATGGTGATATTCTTTTCTTTGTCCTGCATGTCTACTAAAAAATAAAGTAGCTTAATTGATTTAGATCAAAAGGTAATATTAAGAGCAGAAATTTTTGGTTCTCTGATCTACAAGGAGTCAAAATGTCAAAAGTTTTAGCAATATAGTTATGTGTTTGGTCACAAATGTTAGGAAACTAGATAATAATGTTGCTTGAAAAAACTCTAATAAGTCTTCTTCTTTAAAGCACTGTGCTTTTTTGGTTGAAATAGGAATACTTTTCCGAAAGTAATAATTCATCCACCAAATGAAAAGGTGACTTTGAAAAGCACTAGAGTTGCAAATTCGAAAAGTAATCAAAGGATAGAAGGGTAAATACCAAACAGATCAAAATAATAATAATAATAATAATAATAATAATAATAATAATAATAATAATAATAATTTGAACGTAGTATATGAATTTAAATTCTTTTTTGAATGCATTTATTTATACAAATATACGAATGAAATAGCATTTTTATTGTTATGATTATTTTTGTTGACAGTCAATTGATGGGTTGCGTCTAACACTTGCAACCATCAAATGCAGCCGGCACACCTACCGGCAAGGCAAAAACATGACTTGGCCTTGCAATCTTGACAGTAGCCTATACAATCAGTACAAACATTGCATGCAGTGATCCTTAGTCAATGAGGTGCTCGTACAAATATTGTTTTTGTAGTGATCCTTAGCTCTGCTGCATGCAGAATAAATAGTCGCCAAATATTATGCCACACCTAAATTTATTTTTTTATTTCAACTAAGGCAGTGAGGGTTAAAAATTCATTGCTGAGTCTATGTAGAAGAGTTAACCTACAACATAGTTTCATGAAAATAGTGAAGAAGAAACTAGAAACTTTGCCGCAGATGCCAATTTTAGGGTGGGTTTGTACTTGAGCTTCCATTGGGAACTTATTCTTGTTAACAAAGATTGGACTGGATGTGAGAAAATATTTTTGGACTAATGGCAGGTTTCTTTTCTTTTTTTTTTTTTTGTAAATAAAACCCCCTAATGAGATGGCAAGTTTATTATTAAAAATATGGAAGTTTACCACTGTTGAAAATTAAAAAAATAGCTACATTTGGAAACCCTACACTGTTTGTCTTGTGATAATAGTAAGGTTAAATTTTAAAAATAAAAAAGAAAAAGGAAAACCGTGCACTGGATATATCTTGCATGAAGAATTACTGAAAAAGGAAATGAATAAGTCGTTAACTAAAATTAGCAAATGACAGCCTAGTTGAAGACAAACATACATGAGAGGAGAACCAAAGAAAGAAAAAAGATTAGGGAAGTCTTAATTTGTACCCCCTTCATTTTGTCTTGTTCTTCACCGTATGAGAAGAAAGAGTATGATATCCAATTTATAGTGTGATGATGAATCAAAAGCATTATCTCCATAAGCATGAATTTAGATAACGATGAATTTCGATTACATTTGACCATTTTTTCTTTTATGGCCTTGCGCTTGCTAAGGAAAATGTGTGATATAGAAAAATACTGCGACAAAAAATTCGGAGCCATTTTAGGCTTGTCAAATGCGGAAACCTACTAAGATAATCCTATTTAGAATCAGAGCTTATATTGTTTTTGTGGAGTGCACCAAGAAAGGCAAATTGAATAAAAGGCTTGTCCCTAAACGCACTCTTTCAAGTTGAGAAGCAACAAAGGGCTCTTGGAAATGACTTGTTACTCATTTCTTCTAAATATTTTGGCACTCTTTGAAACGCTTTATTGCACTTAATAAATAGGTAAGGATCCACGCTTATTCCTCACCAGCCATGGGGGTTTAATAAAAAAACAAGAAGGTGAATAGCATACACCCCATCAAATAATGAGGAAATAATGGTATAAAATCAAAAACTTTGGTGGCTAAATGAATTTCAAAGAAATTTTGACAAATTATTTAGCTCTTGATTATTTCCGAAAAAATTCACAAGCCAGCTAGTAATATTTCAACCTTGCATATGTAAAAACTATTGGGTTTCAAAACCTTGCATATTTAAAGATAACTAGATTCCAATCCTTGCATATTTAAAAACTATTGGATTTCAAATAGGGTAGCTAGTGATATTCCAAGAGCTATTTTTCCTCCTACTAGAGCAATCTCCCCCCATTTTTTTAATCAGAAATACAAAATGGGGGCATCAATTTTGTTAATAAAAATGAATTAAAGATAAAATTGGATGCTATTTGTCAACAAAATAGAAATATACGTGTGAAAACCGCTAGTTTTTTGTCTATTCGGCCAGCCATGCGTGAGAATCAGAAAAGCCTTCTAGCTTTTGGGGAATGACTTTTGATGAAATCCTCACATTATAAGCATCGTCTGGATCATCCACCAAATTTGCAAACATCTATGAGATATAATTATATGTTCAATCCATTGTTGAGCGTATCCCTTTATGTGAATTCTTTTTTCATAAACAATTGAGTATAGCGTGAGAATCAATTTTAGGTGATTCATGGAAGAGTTTGAATTTTCTACACTAGCATTTGAAGATAAATTCAAAACCGGGCTACTGTCACATTATTTTGGGTTTGACTGTGTTTTGAGTTACTGCAATAGCCGGATCAGTAGTACTCCATACGACATCATTAGCATGTCAGGTCCGAATCATATGATCAGGAACATCAATAATAAAGCCGAAATATTTATAAACTGCATCCACCACTGACTTGGAACATTGTCCCTAATCATTCCTTGTTATCAAGTAGGTTAGGGGTTGGCTATTCTTTTTTTTTTTTTATCGCAATGTAAAAGGATTAATATTGATCAAAAAGTATTTACATGAATGTTTACTAGTTTATAGTCAAGAGGACTATTAACTAGTAGAGATGAAGACCATCCTCCAAACTAGTCAGAATATTAGGGTACAATGTAAAAATAACAGTGTACACATGTGTTTTGATCTTTTTTCGAAATATCTAACGGTTGGCGAACAGTCCCCTCAAATAATGCTTTGTTACGTGCAGTCCATATGTAATAGAATGTGGCAGCCATAGCAAGTAGCCTTAGCCTTTGCCATCCAGGAAGAGCCATGGTTCGCACGATTGTACCACCTAAGACAAGAGCCAGCCGTATCCATTGCTTGAGACAAGCCCAGCCACAGACGAATTTCCCTCCAGATAGATGCAGAAATAGAGCACTTGAAAAATAAATGGTTTGTCGTCTCCATATGTGCATTACAAAGAGGACAAGATAAATCATCCAAGCGGAACACAAGTGCATCTTTTATCTTCAAACGTCCCCTAGCACACAGCCAGACCATGAATGAGTGTTTGGGGGTAAGCCCCTGCTTCCAAATAGTTTTTGCCCAGAAGACCTTCGAGGAAGGTAACTGAAGGTAGTCATAAGCCAAAGAGGTGAAGGATGTGCTAGATGTAGCCCATGGATGGAGAAGAACAGAAGCAGAGAAGGAACCATTTTCTTGGTCAAGTATCAAGTCCCGAATTGCTAGGACTTTACGAAATAGAGGAGAATGCTCCCTGGATGTTCAATCTCCCAAATAGATTTGCCCTTTATGTAGTAGTGGTCTAACCATTGGACCTACAAGGACTGTTTCTTAGATTGTATGTCCTAGCTGATTCTAGTTAAAAATGCCACATTCCAAGTCTATAGATGATGCAAACCAAGTCCACCCGCATGCTTGGGTAGGCAAATATCCTTCCAAGAAACCAATGCCTTTTTAGAGTCCCATATGAAGTCACGAGCCATCCTATCCAACTACGATATCACTGCAGCCGGAGTGGGAAGAATGGACAACCAGAAACATTCAATTCCCTGAAGGACAATTTGGATCAAAAGTAGGCAGCCAGCATAAGACAGTGAACGTGCATGCCAACGGCCAATGTAGGAGCCAATTTTGTCCAGCAAAGGTCTTTAGAAAGATAGTCGGACTTTACCATGCATGATAGGTAGGCAGCAGGTAATGAAAAGGAAATTCCCCAATGGGTATACCTGTGTCGGCCAGAATACCCTCCTGAGCAGTGCTACAAATACCAGCCATAAAGATATTACACTTTTCCTTATTGATTTGAAGGCCCAAGCTCCTATTGAAGTCATCCAGGCAGTCCAAGAGGATGCAAACAGAGGGACGATCCCCCCTAGCAAACAGCATAAGATCATCTGCAAAAGAAATATGGGTAATCCTTAAACCCTCCCACTTGGGATGATAGTGGAACAAAGTACTAAGTGTACGCACTTTGACCATTCGAGAGAAATATTCCAAGCATATGACAAACAGGAGTGGAGAGATAGAATCCCCCTGTCGAAGACCTTTTTCACCCTTAAAGAACCCATGCACTGTCCCATTAATAGCAACAGAGAAAGAGGTAGTGGTGACACACTGTTAAATCCAGTCCACGAAGAGTTGTGGGAAACCTAACTCAGAAAGTAATTCCAGTAAGAAAGCCCAATTTACTGAGTCATATACCTTCTTAAGGTCCACCTTGACCATACAGCGGGGGAAACTCTTGTCCTTCTATACGTACACAGAAGCTCCTGAACAAGTAGAATGTTGTCAGCCATGAGTCTGTCCTTTATGAAAGCTGTCTGCGAGATGTCCACAAGATGAGGTAGAACAAATTTTGAGTCTGTCTACCAAAATTTTTGAGATAATCTTGTACACAATGTTACAACAAGAAATTGGTCTAAAGTCCCCCACTCTTTCCGCATATTCAAACTTAAGAACAAGAGTGATCATAGAATGGTTGACCTGCTTGAGGATTCTGCCAAATAAGAAGAATTCCTTAATCGCATCACATAGGCTCCTTGCAACCGTACCCCAAGCCTTCTTAAAAAATAACACAGAGTACCCATCCGGGCCTGTGCCTTGCAATCACCTATGTCCCACGAGAGCGGTTTAATATCTTGATCGGAGACCGAGCTTAACCAAGTCATCCTTCAAGTCACGAGGGACCATTTGTCCAGCACAAACATAGTCCACATTGATGTTGTGGCAGTCAACTCTCGTCCCCAGTAGATTACGATAGTATTCAACAAATTCATTAGTAAGAGCCATTGGACTATCAGTCATAGAACCATCCTCCTTGAGAATAGAAGTGATGAAACTCCTTTTTTTGTTTCATTTGACAATGTTAAAGAAGTAGTGAGTATTCTTGTCAACATGAGCCACATACTTCCCTTTTGCAAGTTGCCGGTAGAACTTCAATTCCGCATCTGCAAGACGCCAAGCAGACAGTTTGCACTCTTTGAACTTAGAGATAAGATCCAGGTCATGTGGGTTATCAATTAATTGCTGTTGGATAGTAAGTACATCCTTGTTCGCCTGTTCAACATGTCCAGATAATTGTGAGAATTCTGATCTGTTTAATCTCCGCAGGTCCCTCTTAAGGTCTTTCGACCGATGACAAAGAGTAAACTGGTCGTGTCCCAAGTAGGGATGGACCCACACACCCTTCTTGGTCAGACCAGAAGTTAAGGAACCTGAACAGATGAAGAGAATCACCCCGATTGTCAACTAGGGACCAAAGGCAGGGACAGTGATCAGACAGATAACTAATGGGGAAGAATTTAACAGACGCTTGGACGTTGCATTGGAACCATGCATCATTACCCATCACCCTATCCAGTTTAGACCACACCCTAGAATTTGTCCAAGTAAACTGCTGCCCAATGTAAGGAAGGTCTTCCAGGCCCATATTAGTGTAAATTGCTGCAAAGTCCTTTATTTCATAAGTTGAAGGTGATAAGCATTAAAATCCCCCATAAGGATCCATGGTTCAGATAAAGTAGTAGATAGGTACTCAATAGCTTCCCACAACGCCTTTTGTGCCACAACAGAATTGTAAGCATAGATAAAACTAAAATAATAAGAAACATGAGTAACCTTACAGGTGATACGAACAGTAATATCCTAGGGCGAAGAGTGGAATAACTGAACATCCACCCTAGCAGCATTCCACAGGATGACCACCCTACCCCCTCCGTCTCGACCAAATTATGTATGAACGACCAATTAGTGAACTTGTTAAGTATGATATTCTCAAGACCATCCACATTCAATTTTGTCTCTAGTAATCCAATAACGTCAACATGATGTTTAGAGATAAACTCCAGAACGTCGTGATGTTTGAGGGTCATATTGAACCCTCGAATATTCCAGTATGCAACTCTCATTGGGGACTAACTAGTGCCCGTTGGGCAACAATCAAGTCAACACTACGATTAGCATATTTCTTCCATACAAATCGTATAAACCTTGTGGCATGTTATGTTGCCTTTCCAGTATTCAGAACCAACTTAGGGATTTCCTCTAAGCTTTGGTCATTCCCAGTGGAGGTTGACATTGTTCTCTTTCGAAATTGAACATGTCTTGGTGAATTTGAGCGGAATTGTACCCGTCCCAATCGTCTAACCTTGAGCACCCCTTTCTCTCCTTAATTTGATCACCATACCCAACAGACACATGCATGGCTGCCTGCGCATCAACTTCAGTATGCTCCAGCTTGTCCATGGGGATAGTATGCACAGTAACCCCAGCTTGCACAAGCTTGTCCTTTGTAGCCGTTTAGACTGGTCCCTGTGCACTGGTTGAAGCAACATACATGCTTTTCTCAATCCATTCCTATCCAACGTACTGTACAGGAGCCTTTCCTTTATCAATGTGTTTAGGGCTTGTCCCCTTTGAGGTAGACGAACGCATGACAAGGTCTTGTCCAGCAGGTGCAGACCGGGTTCTTGTCCTTTTTAGTGGCCTGTCCATTTCCCGGGTGTTGGTTATATTACCTAGAGAGTTCAGCAACTGTTCTTTCTTTTTCATCTTATCCCCCATGCAAGCCTCCGTATAATGTCCAAACATACAGCAGTGGTTACAGAATGTAGGTTCATACTCAAACCGCACAGCCTACTGTTTTATTTTTCTAGATGGTAAACGGAGCGGAACCACCTTCACTAGTAGCTTAGAAACATCAACCTCCACCAGGACTCTAGCATAGGACAAACGATCCAGCCTAGCAGTGAGCATATCAAACATAATAGGGATGCTAATAGCATATGCTATTTTACTCAGTGCTATCTTGTTCCAGCAACCTAGAGGCAGTGCTGGGAATGTTATCCATATAGGCATTATACTGACCTCATCCAATGAGAAATCAAATTTAGATGACATTATCTTCAGCATTAACAACCTACCAAACACTGCATAGGGCCCCCCACAGAGAACCAACTGTCTATCAGCATCAGTATTGAACCAAAATATAATCCAACCCGAAACATGTATGTGAACCTTAGTCTGAACACCCCACTGCTTTGTAAGTTCCAATATAGCTTTCATACCCGGGAACCTTCCAACAAACATCCCAATTAGACAGTAGACCAACTCCACCTCAACATCCTCTAAGTCCAGAACATCATTGTTGATTAAGTCGCCGGAGTTAGGAATGTGCCTTAACCGCATTCCATTGCATATATCACAGATCCCCTTAACAACATTAGCCCAAGAATGAACTGGGTTATCTGTATGCACGAAATTAGGATTGGACTGTGTGGCCTATTGATAGTTGTTACTGTCGACCTCACTTGGGACAGTATGCGCAGAGGGCACATGAGCAATAGGAGGGGGCATGTTCCCCACATCTGAGGCCAACAAGCACGATGGTTGGTTGGGTTCTGTGGATAGCAGATGTGGGATCTGGTCAATGAGTGTAGTTGATGAAGGAGGATTGGGGTCAGAAGTCATCGCAGTCTCAGGTTGGGGTACAGATAAGGAGTAAGTGTCTGCCATATCCAATTCGAGGACAACTGACAGCAGAAACCTTGTCGCGGGGGGGGGGGAGCTAAAGATGACTGAGGTGTAGGGGAAAATGACACCCCAGAAATGCTTATCTTCTTTTGTCCTCTGGTCTGGGCCATTAGGTCCAGTCCTTCAAACCTTAAGGCTGGCGACTAGAGTACAAACTGACAAGGGGAAGTGGATAAGTGGTAGGTAATTTTCGTCGGGGTAGGTGGTCTAGAAAGCAGATAGCAAAAGATGCAGATGTGAACAGGGATTCTATAGGCCAGACTGGAGCTGGTATGGATGTTGGAATTTCAAATTTGAACCTAGTATTCGGGAGTTAGACCATGCCAAAGAAATATGTTAACAAAGACTAACAAACTGGTTTCAGCAAGAAGTATGTGGTTTATGCAGATCAAATGTACCGGATGACTGGTATAGAAGATAGAAGAAGAAGTAAAACCAAACCCATAAGACAGTTAAACACTGAATAATATAATAGGTACATAACCATCCCACATCAATCTGCTAAATAGGGTAGCAAATACATCACTTGATACTACACACATACAAGGATGACGATATAACCAAAACAGAAAACTATAGAATAGTAAATATGAACAACAAGAGCAACGAATAATAGCAACAAGCGGAAACTCATGCAGGAACCAACAGCCTAATACAACCCTAGTTTAGCAGAACCCAAAAGAATCCGAACTCCACCTCTGTAATCTTAGTCAGGATGGACGAAGACCACTAGAGAACAACCATAAATATTACTACTACACAACATAACCAGATACCACACTAGTAATTGGATAGCAGATACATTGTAGAAGATAGAAGAAGACGCAAAACCAAACCTATAAGACACCTCTCACAGGAGCTGAGATCTTCTCTCTCTACCACTTCCTCTTGCTTTTTTGGTTGTTTGACTATTCTTATTTATATGGTTTGTAGGAGAAGTTGTTTGCAATTTGGTGGCCTTGCCCCTTATCATGTCCATCATTTGGACTTAGATTTCGACATGACTTACGTTTGTGTTCTCAACAGCAACATTTTAGGTAAAATTTTAGCAAACCTCATATGTAACAACTTGATAAAAACCATATAAATCATTTCTTCAACTAAATTCATTTAGGCGGAGCCTTAAGACCATTAATTTCAATGCACACTCTGCCACACGAGGATGTGTAAGATTAACAGTCAGCACATCGACTTTGAGTGGTTTTCTAACCATTGAAATGATGGAGTATTTCATGGTTTCACAAAAATAAATAAATAAAATAAAATAAAATGAATCGGTAGATGTTTGAACGAGATCCATACTGCTATGACTATTAAATCTCTAGCTCGTCTAAAGGTGATCATCCATTTTAAAGCTCACATGGAAATCCTAGCAAATTCTAGGACTTTTTCAATCGTAGTCTTATGAAGTCCTTCTATAAACCCAATTTGATAAGTTTGTGCTAAGGATCAAGTAGGCCAATGCTGACAGATCCATCTAATCTAAAAGCAAGGAACTCTTTGCAGATTGTATCAATAGTAGGTCTACAACGTGAGAATTCAACATCCAAGCACCATGATATTTTTTCTTTTGATTTTGCATCAATTTATCAAATCTTGCCACATTTGTGCTTGTCTTGTAGGGATTATTCATGTTTTTTTTATTATTATTTTATTTAGGAGACATGGAAATATTGCAATGATATCCTCTACAGTAGTAGATCTTTTTCTCCATTCAAACTTCAGCATTTGATCTTTGTTTTTACTACAGATTTTTCAACAGTTCACCCTATTGTAAGACCCTTTGGTATCCAGATTCGGCACTCAACTACTCGTAGCTCTTCAGCTCCCCCAAAAATTGTCCCAGTTCGTGGGCTAAATTCCTCTACACCAGGAGTAATACTTAATGTTCACGGTGATTCCAAAGGGAATCCAAGACTTGTTGGAATTGGAGGAATCCTTAGGAATCCGTCTAGCTAATTTAGGTTTGCTTTTTCAGAAAATATTGGTCATGCTATAGAGCAGAAAACTGAGGCTTTAGTAGTTCATCTTGGATTGAAGTGGTGTTACAGGCTTAATATTTCCATCATTATTGTTCAATCAGATTCACAAGTATTGGTCTTTCAATTGAATGATATACTATCTAAATCATGAATTAGTCATGACGCCTACTAGCATACTGCTCTCTTTCAGTGAAGTTTTGTCTCGTATCTTTTCAATATTATATTTAGTGATGGAAATAGAGTTCTAACTGCTTGGCCAGCTTTGCTTGTTCTTCTTATGGATGTACAACATTTGATTCCATTTCAACATTTTTTGGGGAAGCCATAAGTTTATGTAATCTATATAGATGGCATACTCTTTCCTTGCATGTAACACATTCTATGTCAAGATGAGAGGTTTTCTCTTGCATGGATATTTAACATAAATAAAAATGGCTATGGCCTTTTAGGAAAAAAAAAAAAAAAGACAGTAAATTTATCTAATAAATTCTGATGTGGATTATCCTCAGCATGAAGGCCAATTCCAAGAAGGTAAAAGGAAGACCAAATCGTAACTCATTGCTTCTTGGGTGACATTAATATTCAAGAGGATTCCTAGGCGATTTCAACCCAACAAAACTAACAAGCCAAGAGCTAAGAAGTTTGTAAAGAATTGGATGCTGAAAGGATGCCCAAAGGGAGCTTAAAATATTCAACAACTCATATGGAGGGCCAAGAGAACTCATTGCAATGCAATGGAGATCAGGGAGAACAAGTTTGGGGGAGTGCAAACAAGGGATGAATGGCTAGGTACATGGGCATGTGATAAGCATTGCATTTTAAAGGAACAAGCACTGCTGCCAGTAGTCATGCTCAAGCAATAGTGCTTGTTTCATGACCTTGCAGCATGCTCATGAACAAAAAGTCAGGGGTTTTCATGTTTCATGATATTAATTTCTCTAACATCCTTGAATTTATTTAATTTATTTTAATAAAATTTCACCACCCTTTCAGTGTGGTAAAAAAAATTGTTTGATTTTACATCTGTGAGTCGTAGAATAAAAAACAAGTGCACAATGTGTTAATTTAACTCTTTATATATGTAAATATATATATTAATAAACTTGTATATAAATACATATATATATATATATATATTAATACATAAATGTATATATGTGTATATCTATACACATATACATATACATATACATATATGCATTTATGCATTATATACATATATATATATATATATATATATATATATATATATATATATATGTTACAAAAGTATATATATAACTACATAGATTAATAGATATACACAACACACAAATCACACATACATATATATATATATATATATGTGTGTGTGTGTGTGTGTGTGTGTGTGTGTGTGTTTATGTATGTGTATGTATATATATATGTGTATATATGTATGTATGTACACATATATAAATTAGGGACTAATTTGTAAAATTTTTTGGGATCATATTATAAATATTCTAAAATTTAGCGATCAAATTGTAAAATTTTTAGAGGGTCATCTTATAAATAATAAAAAATTAGGGACCAATTTACAAATTTTTTGAGGTGAATATTATAAATATTCAAATATTTAGGGACCAATTTGTAAAATTTTTACGAGTCAAATTGTAACACTAAGAAAATTAAGGACTTATTTGTAAAATTTTTTATGATCATGTTGTAAACAAGAATTTACAAAGATACGCGATTTCAAATTAACGATCCCAACCATTATATTTGTTAAAATTTCTAAAAAATATAAACATAATACAACTGAATTTTTAGGTAATAAGATATATTTTGCATCTATAATCTACCATAATATCTGTAAATATGCCCAAAATATAACGTATTCACAAAGATACACATATCATATTAACAATCTAACTATTCAATTTGTTAAAATTATTTTTAAAAAAAAAGTATTTAGACCAAATTGGATATTAATTAGATATATTTACCGCATAATATAGTATAGTCTCTATAAAAGTGCCCAAAACCTACCTTATTTAAGAAGATACAAGTTTCAAATTAACGATCCAACCATTAGATTTGTCAGAATTTCTAAGAATTTATTATGACCGATTTTAAAGTTAATCGGATATATTTTGTTGTATAATCTTGCATAATCCCAATAAAATTTCCCAAACCTAACGAAAATATTTGTTATGGCCAAATTTCTAAATTTATAAAAAAAATTATTATGACCAAATTTAAAGATAATCAGATATATTTTACCATATAATCTTGTATAATCCTTATAAAAATGCCCAGAACATAACGCATTTATAAAGATTCGCGTATCAAATTATTGATCTAATCGATAGATTTATTTAAATTATTTTAAAAAGTATTATGATGAAATTTGATTGAAATTGGATATATTTTTCAACTTAATCCAGCATAATCTCTTTTGAAATGCCCAAAACCGAATGCATTTACAAAGATAAACGAATCTATTTGTTACGACCAAAATCTATTTTGTAACAAGATATACTTTGCAACATAATCATGCATAATCACTATAAAATTCCCGAAAACCTAATGGATCTATTTGTTACAACCAAATCTCTAAATTTCTACAAAAACATATTATGGCCAAATTTAAAGGTAAATGGATATATTTTGCCCCATAATATGACATAATATCCATTAAAATGTCCAAAACCTAACTCATTTACAAAGATATGCATATTAATTTAGTGATCTAGTCGTAAGATTTGTTTAAATTGTTATAAAAAGTATTATGATGGAATTTGAATGTAACCGGATATATATTTTTCCATATAATCTAGTTTAATCTCTATAAAAATGCCTAAACCTAAAGCATTTTCAAATGTACGCATATCGAATTAACAATCCAACCGTTAGATTTATTAAAATTACTAAAAAAAAAAATTACGACCAAATTTGAAAGTAATTCGAAATATTTTGCTACATAATCTTGCATAATGATTATTAAAAAATGCCCACAACCTAACATATTTACAAGTATTCAAAAAACTTAGGGACTAATTTATAATTTTTTTGGATTATATTTTAAATATTCTAAAATATAAGTGTCAATTTGTAAATTTTTGGACATTATTTTATAATCTTACAAAAATTTAAGATCGAATTTGTAAAATTTTGTTGCCATATTGTACATATTTAAAAATTTAGAAACCAATTTATAAAATTTTGGAGTCATATTCTAAATATTTAAAAATTTCAAGTTCGATTTACAAACTTTTTGAGGTCCTTTTGCAATTACACAAAATTTAACGACCAATTTACAAAAATTTTGGGATCATGTTGTAAATAATTAAAAATTTAAAGACTGGTATTAGTTTGGAAAAGTGAATTTTCTTGCTAAAAGTATAATTAATAGTAATAAAAGGTAATATTTTTTGTTGCAAAATAAATTTTTGTTGTTGATGATGCATCATTAGCGAGGAAACTTAAATTTAATTCGCTAATACACTTATTTCCTATCTAAAGCAATCACTTTTAGTAAGGAAATAAAAATTTTGTCACCGAAAGTCTTAATCATTAAAAAAAAATTCCTCGCAAAATGGTATTTTTAGCGACAAAAAATTTTTGTACTTAAAGTTTTATCACCAATGTATCTTTTTCTTGAAGTATGAGTTCGACTTCAAAAATTTGTAAAGATAATCTTGTGAATTCTAACTGGATTGATGGACTTGCAAAGACTTAACTTTGTATAATGAGAAGTCCAAAAAATTATATAAAGATTCGAAGGCATCTGCCAACCAATTATATTAATAATATCGCACCTCGGAAATCATTATGGTGATATTCTTTCCTTTGTCTTACATGTCTACTAAAAAATAAAGTAGCTTAATTGATTTAGATCAAAAGGTAATATTAAGAGCAGAGATTTTTGGTTCTCTGATCTACAAGGAGTCAAAATGTCAAAAGTTTTAGCAATATAGTTATGTGTTTGGTCACAAATGTTAGGAAACTAGATAATAATGTTGCTTGAAAAAACTCTAATAAGTCTTCTTCTTTAAAGCACTGTGCTTTTTTGGTTGAAATAGGAATACTTTTCCGAAAGTAATAATTCATCCACCAAATGAAAAGGTGACTTTGGAAAGCCTTAGAGTTGCAAATTCGAAAAGTAATCAAATGATAGAAAGGCAAATACGAAACAGATCAAAATAATAATAATAATAATAATAATAATAATAATAATAATAATAATAATAATAATAATAATTTGAACGTAGTATATGAATTTAAATTCTTTTTTGAATGAATTTATTTATACAAATATACGAATGAAATAGCATTTTTATTGTTATTATTATTTTTGTTGACAGTCAATTGATGGGTTGCGTCTAACACTTGCAACCATCTAATGCAGCCGGCACACCTACCGACAAGGCAAAAACATGACTTGGCCTTGCAATCTTGACAGTAGCCTATACGATCAGTACAAACATTGCATTTGGGAGGAAGATTTGCTGCTGTTTCAACTCTGGAGGCTTCTTTAGCAAATGTTGCTCCTGTAAAATGAGGATTCACCCAAAAAAATTAGTTAATGAGGTGCTCGTACGAATATTGTTTTTGTAGTGATCCTTAGCTCTGCTGCATGTAGAATAATTAGTCACCAAATATTATGCCACACCTAAATTTATTTTTTTATTTCAACTAAGGCAGTGAGGGTTAAAAAATTCATTGCTGAGTCTATGTAGAAGAGTTAACCTACAACATAGTTTCATGAAAATAGTGAAGAAGAAACTAGAAACTTTGCCGCAGATGCCAATTTTAGCGTGGGTTTCTCCTTGAGCTTCCATTGGGAACTTATTCTTGTTAATAAAGATTGGATTGGACGTGAGAAAATATTTTTGGACTAATGGCAGGTTTCTTTCTTTTTTTTTTTTTTTGTAAATAAAACCCCCTAATGAGATGGCAAGTTTATTATAATAAATATGGAAGTTTACCACGTGTTGAAAATTAAAAAAATAGCTACATTTGGGACCCTACACTGTCTGTCAGTTGGGATTTCTTATTGGACCTACTTACTGAGCTTGGATTCCCCCATATTTTTGTGAATTGGATTAGGCAATGTGTGACCACTACCTCCTTCTCTGTTGCTATCAATGGAAATGTGCATGGCTACTTTACTGGAGCTAAGGGCCTGCGGCAAGGAGACCCTCTCTCTCCACTACTGTTTGTCATATGTTTAGAATATTTCTCAAGGGTTGTCAAAGTTCATACACTTAGGACATCATTCTTGTACCACCTCAAGTGTAAGGCCTTAAGGGTTACCCACCTTGCCTTTGCGGATGACCTCATGATGTTTGCTAGGGGTGACTGTTCTTCTATCCGCATTCTCTTTGACTGCCTAGAAGAATTCAAAAGTTGTTCAGGCCTTAAAATCAATAAGGACAAATCCAGTATTTATTTTGTGGGGATTGATCCGAATAATCAAGAAACAATTTTGGCTGACACTGGCATTCCTATTAGGGAGCTTCCTTTTCACTACCTTGGCCTACCAATCATGAATGGAAGAATTAGACTAACTTTCTTTAAACCTTTGCTTGATCGTATTGGTTCCTTCATTGGGAGATGGTCTGCTCGCTCACTATCCTATGCCTGGGCGCCTACAGTTGATTCAATCTGTGCTCCAAGGGGTCGAATGTTTTTGCTGTCAATTCTTCCTACTCCATCTGCTGTTATCTGTTAGCTGGAAAGGATGGCTCGGGACTTCCTATGGGACTCTAATAAACACCCGGCTGCCTGGAACAATGCCTGCCTTCCAAAGTCTGAGGGTGGTCTTGGGTTGAGGAACTTAAAAATTTGGAACGGTGCTCTTATGTCTAGAATCATTTGGGACATACAAGGCGAGAAGCAATCTTTGTGGGTCAAATAGATGGATCACTACTACTTGAAAGGCGATTCTATTTGGGAAATTGAGGATCATAAGGAACATTCTCCCTTGTTTCATAAATTGCTGGCAATAAGAGACATAATTGTTGAGCGTGAAGGTCAGTCACACTATGCAGCTGATCTAATCCATTCTTGGGCCAACTGTAATACTTCTTTCACTTCTCTTGCCTACGACTATCTGAGATCTACTACACGCTCTGCGTATTGGGCCAATACTATATGGAAGCAGGGTTTAACGCCCAAACACTCATTCATTCTTTGGTTATGTGCGAAGGGTAGGCTTAAGACCAAAGATGCTCTTGGCTTCAGACTTGATAACTTGACATGTCCTTTGTGTAAGTCTCAACCAAAAATGATGAATCATTTGTTCTTCAAATTCTTGGTGTCCGCTACCATTTGGACAGATGTGAAAAATTGTTTATGTCTCCCACATTTTGTGAATTCAGCAAAAGCTTGTCTCAAGTGGTATAAGTATGGCAACCGGGGTACCTCTTGGTTCTCTAAGGCCAGGTCTACTGCTCTTGCGGCTACATTTCACTACATCTGGACTGCTCGTAACAAGGTAATTTTTTAGGGTGTAGCCTGCTATCCGGGGGATATTGCGAAGAAGATTAAAACACATGTGTACACTGTAATTTTTGCGCTGTACCCTGATGTTCAAACTTGTATCGAGGCATGTAATGAGATCCTCTAGTTTGTAGTTTACTCGACTGTAAACTAGTCAACCATGTAAATTCTTATTGATTAATATTATACTATTTACATTTGCATAAAAAAACGTTAAATTTTAAAAATAAAAAAGAAAAAGGAAAACCGTGCACTGGATATATCTTGCATGAAGAATTACTCAAAAAGGAAATGAATAAGTCATTAACTAAAATTAGCAAATGACAGCCTAGTTGAAGATAAACATACATGAGAGGAGAACCAAAGAAAGAAAAAAGATTAGGGAAGTATTAATTTGTACTCCCTTCATTTTGTCTTGTTCTTCACCGTATGAGAAGAAAGAGTATGATATCCAATTTATAGTGTGATGATGAATCAAAAGCATTATCTCAATAAGCATGAATTTAGATAACGATGAATTTTGGTTACATTTGACCATTTTTTTCTTTTATGGCCTTGCGCTTGCTAAGGAAAATGTGTGATATAGAAAAATTCGGAGCCATTTTAGGCTTGTCAAATGTGGAAACCCACTAAGATAATCCTATTTAGAATCGGAGCTTATATTGTTTTTGTGGAGTGCACCAAGAAAGGCAAATGGAATAAAAGGCTTGTCCCTAAACGCACTCTTGCAAGTTGAGAAGCAATAAAAGGCTCTTGGAAATGACTTGTTACTCATTTCTTCTAAGTATTTTGGCACTCTTTGAAACAATTTATTTCACTTAATAAATAGGTAAGGATCCATGCTTATTCCTCACCAGCCATGAGGGTTTAATAATAATAAAAAAAGGTGAATAGCATACACCCCATCAAATAATGAGGAAATAATGGTATAAAATCGAAAACTTTGGTGGCTAAATGAATTTCAAAGAAATTTTGACATATTATTTAGCTCTTGATTATTTCCAAAAAAATTCACAAGCTAGCTTGTAATATTTCAACTTTGCATATGTAAAAACTATTGCGTTTCAAAACCTTGCATATTTAAAGACAACTAGATTCCAATCCTTGCATATTTAAAAACTATTGGATTTCAAATAGGGTAGCTAGCGATATTCAAAGAGCTATTTTTCTTCCTACTAGAGCCATCTCCCCCTATTTTTTTTAATCAGAAACACAAAATGGGGGCATCAATTTTGTTAATAAAAATGAATTAAAGATACAACTGGATGCTATTTGTCAACAAAATAGAAAAATACGTGTGTGAAAACCGCGAGCTTTTTGTCTATTAAGCCAGCCATGCGTGAGAATCAGAAAAGCCTTCTAGCTTTTGGGGAATGACTTTTGATGAAATCCTCACATTATAAGCATTGTCTGGATCATCCACCAAATTTGCAAGCATCTATGAGATATACTTATATGTTCAATCCATTGTTGAGCTCATCCCTTTATGTGAATTCTTTTTTCATAAACAATTGAGTATAGTGTGAGAATCAATTTTAGGTGATTCATGGAAGAGTTTGAATTTTTCTACACTAGCATTTGAAGATAAATTCAAAATCGGGCTACTGTCACATTATTTTAGGTTTGACTGTGTTTTGGGTTACTGCAATAACCGGATCAATAGCACTCCATACAACATCATTAGCATGTCAGGTCCAAATCATATGATCAGGAACATCAATAATAAAGCCGAAATATTTATAAACTGCATTCACCACTGACTTGGAACATTGTCCCTAATCATTCCTTGTTATCAAGTAGGTTAGGGGTTAACTATTCTTTTTTTTTTTTCGCAATGTAAAAGGATTAATATTGATAAAAAAGTATTTACATGAATGTTTACTAGTTTATAGTCAAGAGGACTATTAACTAGCAGAGATGAAGACCATCCTCCAAACTAGTCAGAACATTAGGGTATAATGTAAAAACAACAGTGTACACATGTGTTTTGATCTTTTTTGAAATATCCAACGGTTGGCGAACAGTCCCCTCAAATAACACTTTGTTACGTGCAGTCCATATGTAATAGAATATGGCAGCCATAGCAGTAGCCTTAGCCTTTGCCATCCAGGAAGAGCCACGGTTCGCACGATTGTACCACCTAAGACAAGAGCCAGCCGTATCCATTGCTTGAGACAAGCCCAACCACAGACGAATTTCCCTCCAGATAGATGCAGAAACAGAGCACTTGAAAAATACATGGTTTGTCGTCTCCATATGAGCATTACAAAGAGGATAAGATAAATCATCCAAGCAGAACATAAGTGCATCTTTTATCTTCAAACGTCCCCTAGCACACAGCCAGACCATGAATGAGTGTTTGGGGGGTAAGCCCCTGCTTCCAAATAGTTTTTGCCCAGAAGACCTTCGAGGAAGGTAACTGAAGGTAGTCATAAGCCAAAGAGGTGAAGGATGTGCTAGATGTAGCCCATGGATTGAGAAGAACGAAAGCAGAGAAGGAACCATTTTCTCGATCAAGTATCAAGTCCCGAATTGCTAGGACTTTACGAAATAGAGGAGAATGCTCCCTGGATGTTCAATCTCCCAAATAGATCTGCCATTTATGTAGTAGTGGTCTAACCATTGGACCCATAAGGACTGTTTCTCAGATTGTATGTCCCAGATGATTTTGGTTAAAAGTGTCGCATTCCAAGTTTGTAGATGACGCAAACCTTGTCCACTCGCATGCTTGGGTAGGCAAATATCCTTCTAAGAAACCAACGCCTTGTTGGAGTCCCATAGGAAGTCACGAGCCATGCTATCCAACTGCGATATCACTATAGCTGGAGTGGGGAGAATGGACAACCAGAAACATTCAATTCCCTGAAGGACAGTTTGGATCAAAAGTAAGCGGCCAGCATAAGACAGTGAACGTACATGCCAACAGCCAATGTAGGAGCCAATTCTGTCCAGCAAAGGTCTTTAGAGAGATAGTCGGACTTTACCATGCATGATAGGTAGGCCCAGGTAATGAAAAGGAAATTCCCCAAAGGGTATACCTGTGTCGGCTAGAATACCCTCCTGATCAGTGCTACAAATACCAGCCATAAAGATATTACACTTTTCCTTATTGATTTGAAGGCCCAAGCTCCTACTGAAGTCATCTAAGCAATCCAAGAGGATGCGAACAAAGGGATGATCCCCCCTAGCAAACAACATAAGATCATCTGCAAAAGAAATGTGGGTAATCCTTAAACCCTCCCACTTGGGATGATAGTGGAACAAAGTACCAAGTGTACGCACTTTGACCATTCGAGAGAAATATTCCAAGCATATGACAAACAGGAGTGGAGAGATAGGATCCCCCTGTCGAAGACCTTTTTCACCCTTAAAGAACCCATGCACTGTCCCATTAATAGCAACAGAGAAAGAGGTAGTGGTGACACACTGTTGAATCCAGTCCACGAAGAGCTGTGGGAAACCTAACTCAAAAAGTAATTCCAGTAAGAAAGCCCAATTTACTGAATCATATGCCTTCTTAAGGTCCACCTTGACCATATAGCGGGGGAAACTCTTGTCCTCCCATACGTACACAGAAGCTCCTGAACAAGTAGAATGTTGTCAGCCATGAGTCTGTCCTTTATGAAAGCCGTCTGCGAGATGTCCACAAGATGAGGTAGAACAATTTTTGAGTCTGTCTACCAAAATTTTTGAGATATTCTTGTACACAATGTTACAACAAGAAATTGGTCTAAAGTCCCCCACTCTTTCCGCATATTCAAACTTAAGAACAAGAGTGATCATAGAATGGTTGATCTGCTTGAGGATTCTACCAAATAAGAACAATTCCTTAATCGCATCACATAGGCTCCTTGCAACCGTACCCCAAGCCTTCTTAAAAAATAACACGGAGTACCCATCCGGGCCTGGTGCCTTGCAATCACCTATGTCCCACAGAGCCAATTTAATATCTTGATCAGAGACCGGCTTAACCAAGTCATCCTTCAAGTCATGAGGGACCATTTGTCCAGCACAAACATAGTCCACATTGATGCTATGGCAATCAACTCTCGTCCCTAGAAGATTACGATAGTATTCAACAAATTCATTAGTAAGAGCCATTGGACTATCAGTCATAGAACCATCCTCCTTGAGAATAGAAGCGATGAAACTCCTTTTTTTGTTTCGTTTGACAATGTTAAAGAAGTAGCGAGTATTCTTGTCAACATGAGCCACATACTTCCCTTTTGCAAGTTGTTGATAGAACTTTAATTCCGCATCCGCAAGACGCCAAGCAAACAGTTTGCACTCTTTGAACTTAAAGATAAGATCCAGGTCATGTGGGTTATCAATTAATTGCTGTTGGACAGTAAGTACATCCTTGTTCGCCTGTTCAACACGTCCAGATAATTGTGAGAATTCTGATCTGTTTAATCTTCGCAGGTCCCTCTTAAGGTCTTTCGACCGATGACAAAGAGTAAACTGGTGGTGTCCCAAGTAGGGACGGACCCACACACCCTTAACCAAATCCTAAAATAAGACTTGGTCAGCCCAGAAGTTAAGGAACCTGAACAGATGAAGAGAATCACCCCGATTGTCAACTAGTGACCAAAGGCAGGGACAGTGATCAGACAGATAACCAATGGGGAAGAATTCAACAGACGCCTGGACGTTGCATTGGAACCATGCATCATTACCCATCACCCTATCCAGTTTAGACCACACCCTAGAATTTGTCCAAGTAAACTGCTGCCTAATGTAAGGAAGGTCTTCCAGGCCCGTATTAGTGCAAATTGCTGCAAAGTCCTTTATTTCATAAGTTGAAGGTGATAAGCATTAAAATCCCCCATAAGGATCCATGGTTCAGACAAAGTAGTAGATAGGTACTCAATAGCTTCCCACAACGCCTTTTGTGCCACAACAGAGTTGTAAGCATAGATAAAACTAAAATAATAAGAAACATGAGTAACCTTACAGGTGATACGAACAGTAATATCCTAGGGCGACGAGTGGAATAACTGAACATCCACCCTAGCAGCATTCCACAGGATGACCACCCCGCCCCTCCGTCTCGACCAAATTATGTATGAACGACCAATTAGTGAACTTGTTAAGCATGATATTCTCAAGACCATCCACATTCAATTTTGTCTCTAGTAATCCAATAACGTCAACATGATGTTTAGAGATAAACTCCAGAACGTCGTGATGTTTGAGGGTCATATTAAACCCTCGAATATTCCAGTATGCGACTCTCATTGGGGACTAACTAGTGCCCGTTGGACAACAATCAAGTCAACACTACGATTAGCATATTTCTTCCATACATATCGTATAAACCTTGTGGCATGTTATGTTGCCTTTCCAGCATTCAAAACCAACTTAGGGATTTCCTCTAAGCTTTGGTCATTCCCAGTGGAGGTTGCCATTGTTCTCTTTTGAAATTGAACATGTCTCTATGAATTTGAGCAGGATTGTACCCGTCCCAACCGTCTAACCCTTGAGCACCCCCTTCTCTCCTTAATTTGATCACCATACCTAATAGACACATGCATGGCTACCTGCGCATCAACTCCAGTATACTCCAGCTTGTCCATGGGGACGGTATGCATAGCAACCCCAGCTTGCACGAGCTTGTCCTTTGTAGCCGTTTGGATTGGGCCCTGTGCACTGGTTGAAGCAACATACATGCTTTTCTCAATCCGTTCCTGTCCAACGTACTGTACAGGAGCCTTTCCTTTATCAATGTGTTTAGGGCTTATCCCCCTTGGTGTAGATGAACACATGACAAGGTCTTGTCCAGCAGGTACAGACCGGGTTCTTGTCCTTTTAAGTGGCCTGTCCATTTCCTGGGTGTTGGTTGTATTACCTATGGAGTTCAGCAACTATTCTTTCTTTTTCATCTTATCCCCCATGCAATCCTCCGTATAATGTCCAAACATACAGTAGTGGTTACAAAACGTAGGTTCATACTCAAACTGCACAGCCTACTATTTTATTTTTCCAAATGGTAAATGGAGCGAAACCACCTTCACTAGTGGCTTAGAAACATCGACCTCCACCAAGACTCTAGCATAGGACAAACGATCCAGCCTAGTAGTGAGCATATCAGACATAATAGGGATGCTAATAGCATTTTCTATTTTACTCAGTGCTATCTTGTTCCAGCAACCTAGAGGCAGTGCTGGGAATGTTATCCATATAGGCATTATATTGACCTCATCCAAAGAGAAATCAAATTCATATGACATTATCTTGAGCATTAATAACCTACCAAACACTGCATAAGGCCCTCCACAGAGAACCAACTGTCTATCAACATCAGTATTGAACCGAAATATAATCCAACCTAAAGCATGTATGTGAACCTTAGTCTGAACACCCCACTGCTTTATAAGTTCCAATACAGCTTTCATACCCGGGAACCTTCCAGCAAACATCCCAATTAGACAGTAGCCCAACTTCACCTCAACATCCTCGAAGTCCAGAACATCATTATTGATTAAGTCACTAGAGTTAGGAATGTGCCTTAACCGCATTCCATTGCATATATCACGGTTCCCCTTAATAACATTAGCCCAAGAACAAACTGGGTTGTTTATATGCACCAAATTAGGATTGGACTGTATGGCCTGCTGATAGTTGTTAGTGTCGACCTTTCTTGGGACAGTATGCGCAGAGGGCACATGAGCAGTAGGAGGGGGCATGCTCCCCATATCTAAGGCCAACAAGTATGATGGTTGGTTGGGTTCTGTGGATAGCAGATGTGGGATCTGGTCAATGGGTGCAGTTGATAAAGGAGGATTGGGGTCAGAAGTCATCGCAGTCTCAGGTTGGGGTACAGATAAGGAGTAAGTGTCTGGCATATCCAATTCGAGGACAACTGACAGTAGAAACCCTGTCTGGGGGGGGGGCTAAAGATGACTGGGGTGTAGGGGAAGATGACACCCCAGAAATGCTTGTCTTCTTTCATCCTCTGGTCTGGACCATTAGGTCCAGTCCTTCTGACCTTAAGGCTGGCGACTAGAGTAAGAACCGACAAGGGGAAGTGGATAAGTGGTAGGTAATTTTTGTCGGGGTAGGTGGTCTAGAAAGCAGATAGCAAAAGATGCAGATGTGAACAGGGATTCTATAGGCCAAACTGGAGGTGGTATGGATGTTGGAATTTCAAATTTGAACCTAGTATTCGGGAGTTAGACCGTGCTAAAGAAATATGTTAACAAAGACTGGCAAACTGGTTTCAGCAAGAAGTAGGTGGTTTATGCAGATCAAATGTACCGGATGACTGGTATAGAAGATAGAAGAAGAAGCAAAACCAAACCCATAAGACAGTTAAACACTGAATAATATAATAGGTACATAACCATCCCACATCAATCTACTAAATAGGGTAGCAAATACTTCACTTAATACTACACACATACAAGGATGACGATATAACTAAAACAGAAAATCGTAGAATAGTAAATATGAACAACATGAGCAATGAATAATAGCAACAAGCAGAAACTCATGTAGGAACCAACAGCCTAATACAACCCTAGTTTAGCAGAACCCAAAAGAATCCGAACTCCACCTCTGTAATCTTAGTCAAGAGGGACGAAGACCACTAGAGAACAACCATAAATATTACTACTACACAATACAACCAGATACCACACTAGTAATTAGATAGCAGATACATTGTAGAAGATAGAAGAAGAAGCAAAACCAAACCCATAAGATACCTCTCACAGGAGCTGAGAGCTTCTCTCTCTACCTCTTCCTCTTGCTTTTTTGGTTGTTTGACTATTCTTATTTATATGGTTTGTAGGAGAAGCTGTTTGCAGTTTGGTGGCCCTGCCCCTTATCATGTCCATCATCTGGACTTAGATTCCAACATGACTTACGTTTGTGTTCTCAGCAGCAACATTTTGGGTAAAATTTTAGCAAACGTCATATGTAACAACTTGATAAAAACCATATAAATCATTTCTTCAACTAAATTCATTTAGGTGGAGCCTTAAGACCATCAATTTCAATGCATACTCTGCCACACGAGGAAGTGTAAGATTAACAACCGGCACATCGACTTTGAGTGGTTTGCTAACTATTGCAATGATGGAGTATTGCATGGTTTCACCAAAAAAAATAAAAAATAAAAAAAAATAATCGGTAGATGTTTGAACGAGATCAATACTGCTATGACTATTAAATCTCTGGCTCGTCTAAAGGTGATCGCCCATTTTAAAGCTCACATGGAAATCCTAGCAAATTCTAGGACTTTTTCAATCGTAGTCTTATGAAGTCCTTCTATAAACCCAGTTTGATAAGTTTGTGCTGAGGATCAAGTAGGCCAATACTGACCGATCCTTCTAATCTAAAAGCAAGGAACTCTTTGCAGATTGTATCAATAGTGGGTCTACAACGTGAGAATTCAATATCCAAGCACCATGATATTTTTTCTTTTGATTTTGCAACAATTTATCAAATCTTGCCACATTTGTACTTGTCTTGTAGGGATTATTCATGTTTTTTTTATTATTATTTTATTTAGGAGACATGGAAATATTGCAATGATATCCTCTACAGTGGTAGATCTTTTTCTCCATTCAAACTTCCGCATTTGATCTTTAGTTTTACTGCAGATTTTTCAGAAGTTCACCGTAGTATAAGACCCTCTGGTATCTAGATTCAGCACTCAACTACTCGTAGCTCTTCAACTCCCCCAAAAATTGTCCCAGTTCGTGGGCTGAATTCCTCTACACCAGGAGTAATACTTAATGTTCACGGTGATTCCAAAGGGAATCCAAGACTTGTTGGAATTGGAGGAATCCTTAGGAAACCGTCTAGCTAATTTGGGTTTGCTTTTTCATAAAATATTGGTCATGCTATAGAGCAGAAAACTGAGGCTTTAGTAGTTCATCTTGGATTGAAGTGGTGTTACAGGCTTAATATTTCCATCATTATTGTTCAACCGATTCACAAGTAATGGTCTTTCAATTGAATGATATACTATCTAAATCATGAATTAGTCATGACGCCTACTGGGATACTGCTCTCTTTCAGTGAAGTTTTGTCTCGTATCTTTTCAATATTATATTTAGTGATGGAAATAGAGTTCTAACTGCTTGGCCAGCTTTTCTTGTTCTTCTTATGGATATACAACATTTGATTCCATTTCAACATTTTTTTAGGAAGCCATAAGTTTATGTAATCTATATAGATGGCATATTCTTTCCTTGCATGTAATACATTCTATGTCAAGATGAGAGGTTTTCTCTTGCATGGATATTTAACATAAATAAAAATGGCTATGGCCTTTTAGCAAAAAAAAAAAAAAAAGACATAGTAAATTTATCAAATAAATTCGATGTGGATTATCCTCGGCATGAAGGCCAATTCCAAGAAGGTAAAAGGAAGACCAAATCATAACTCATTGCTTCTTGGGTGACATTAATATTCAAGAGGATTCCTAGGCGATTTCAACCCAACAAAACTAACAAGCTAAGAGTTAAGAAGTTTGTAAAGAATTGGATGCTGAAAGGATGCCCAAAGGGAGCTTAAAAAAATTCAACAACACATATGGAGGGCCAAGAGCACTCATTGCAATGTAATGGAGATCAGGGAGAACAAGTTTAGGGGAGTGCAAACAAGGGATGAATGGCTAGGAACATGGGCATGTGATAAGCATTGCATTTTACAAGGAACAAGCACTGCTGCCAGTAGTCATGCTCAAGCAATAGTGCTTGTTTCATGACCTTGCAGCATGCTCATGAACAAAAAGTCAGGGGTTTTCATGTTTCAAGATATTAATTTCTCTAACATCCTTGAATTTATTTAATTTATTTTAATAAAATTTCACCACCCTTTCGGTGTGGTAAAAAAAATTGTTTGATTTTACATCAGTGAGTCATAGAATAAAAAACAAGTGCACAATTCGTTAATTTAACTCTTTATATATGTAAATATATATACATAAATAAACATGTATATATACATATACATATATATAACTACATGAATGTATATATGTGTATATCTATACACATATACATATAGATATACATATATGCATTTGCATTTATCTGCAACCTTATATATATATATGTTACAAAAGTATATACAACTACATAGATTAATAGATATTCACAACACACAAATCACACACACATATATAAATATGTGTGTGTGTGTGTGTGTGTTTGAATATAGTGTATATATATATATATATATATATATATATATATACACTATATAAATTAGGGACTAATTTGTAAAAATTTTTGGGATCATATTGTTAATATTCTAATATTTAGCGATCAAATTGTAAAATTTTTAAAGGTTCATATTGTAAATAATAAAAAATTAGAGACCAATGTACAAAATTTTTTGGGGTTATATTATACATATTCAAATATTTAGGGACCAATTTGAAAATTTTTAGAGTCAAATTGTAATATTCAAAAAATTAGGACTTATTTGCAAAAATTTTTATGATCATGTCGTAAACAAGAATTAACAATGATACGCAGTTCAAATTAACGATCGAACGGTTATATTTGTTAAGATTGCCAAAAAATAAAAACATAATATGACTGAATTTTCTGGTAATAAGATATATTTTGCAACATAATCGAGCATAATATCTATAAAAATGCCCAAAATATAATGTATTCACAAAGATGCGTGTATCATATTAACAATTCAACTGTTAAATTTGTTAAAAAAATATTTAGACCAAATTGTAAGTTAATTAGATATATTTTAACACATAACGTAGTATAGTCTCTATAAAAATGCCCAAAACCTAACGCATTTAAAAAGATATAAGTTTCAAATTAACGATCTAATTGTTAAATTTGTTAGAATTTTTAAGAATTTATTATGACCAAATTTAATGTTAACTAGATATATTTTGTCATACAATCTGGCATAATCTCCATAAAATTGCCCAAAACCTAACGGAAATATTTGTTATGGCCAAATTTCTAAATTCCTAAAAAGCTTATTAGGACCAAATTTAAAGATAATTGGATTTATTTTACCATATAATCTAGTATAATCTCTATAAAAATGTCCGAAACCTAACTCATTTACAAAGATACGCGTATTAATTGATCGAATGTTTAATTTATTTAAAATGTTATAAAAAGTACTATAACGAAATTTGATTGAAATTGGATATATTTTTCCACGTAATCTAGCATAATCTCATTAAAAATGCCCAAAACCTAATGCATTTACATAGATACGTCAATTAAATTAACAATCCAACTGTTAGGTTTGGTAAAATTACTTTAAACAAGTATTATGACCGAATTTGCAGGTAATAAGATAAATTTTTCCACATAATCTAGAAAAATCTCTTTAAAAATGCCCAAAACCTAACGCATTTAAAAAGATACAAGTTATAAATTAATGATCTGATAGTTTGATTTCTTAAAACTGTTTAAAAAAATATTGTCGCCATATTTGAAGATAATCTGATATATTTTGCCACATAAGCATACATATTCGCTTTAAAACTTCTCAAAACCTAATGTATTTATTTGTTATGAACAAATCTCTAAATTTCTAAAAAACATATTATGACAAAATTTAAAGGTAATCGGATATATTCTGCCACATAATCTCACATAATATCTATAAAAATGCCCAAAGCTTAACTTATTTACAAAGATATGCGTATTAAATTAGTGATCTGACCATAAGATTTGTTTAAATTGTTATAACAAGTATTATGGCGAAATTTGAATGTAAACAGTTATATATTTTTCCAGATAATTTAGCATAATCTCTATGAAAATACCTAAAAAGTAAAGCATTTACAAATGTATGTATATCGGATTAACAATCCAACCGCTGGATTTATTAAAATTACTAAAAAAAAAATTTACGACCAAATTTGAAAGTAAATAGATATATTTTGCAACATAATCTATCATAATTTTTATTAAAAAATGCCCACAACCTTACATATTTACAAGTATTTAAAAACTTAGGGGCTAATTTATAATTTTTTTATTTTATTTTAAATATTCTAAAATATGAGGATCAATTTGTAAATTTTTCGGTATTATTTTTTAATTTTACAAAAATTTAAGTCCGATTTGTAAAATTTTGCTACCATATTGAATATATTTAAAAATTTAGAAACCAATTTATAAAATGCTTTGGAGTCATATTCTAAATATTTTAAAATTTTAGGTCTGATTTACATATTTTTTGAGGTCATTTTGCAATTACACAAAATTTAGAGACCAATTTAAAAAATTTTGGGAACGTGATGTAAATAATTAAAAATTTAAAGACTGGTATTAGCTTGGAAATGCGAAGTTTGTTGCTAAAAGTTTTGTTAATAGTAATAAAAGTTAATATATTTTGTTACGAAATGAATTTTCGTTATTGATGATGCATCGTTAGCGAGGAAACTTAAATTTTCCATGCTAATACACTTATTTCCAATCTAAAGCCATTACTTCTAGTTAGGAAATAAAAATTTTGTCACTGAAGGTCATAATCAGAAAAAAAAAACTCCTCATTAAATGGAATTTTTAGTGAGAAAAAATTTTTCATGACTAAAATTTTGTCGCCAATGTATCATTTTCCTGAAGTATTGGTTTGGCTTCTAAATTTTACAATGATAATCTTGTGAAATATAACTGGACTAATGGACTTGCAAAGACTTAACTTTGTAGAATGAGAGGTCCAAAAACATATATGAAGATTCGAAGGCATCTGCCAACCAATGATATTGATAATATTACACTTCAAAAATCATTATAGTGATATTCTTTTCTTTGTCTTGCATGTCTACTAAAAAATAAAGTAGCTTAATCGATTTAGTTTCAAAAAGTATAATTAAGAGCAGAAATTTTTGGTTCTCAGATCTGCTAGGAGTCAAAATTTTGAACGTTTTAGCAATAGAGTTATGTGTTTGGTCACAAATGTTAGGAAACTAGATAATCATGTTGCTTGAAAAAAATCTAATAAGTCTTCTTCTTTAAAGAACTGTGTTTTTTTTTTTTTTTTGAAATAGGAATACTTTTCTGAAAGTAATAATACATCCGCCAAATGAAACAGGGCCTTTGAATAGCACTAGAGTTGCAAATTCGAAAAGTAATCAAAGGACAGTGGGGTAAATACCAAACATATCACCAAAATAATATAATAATTTGAAAAGTAATCAAAGGATAGAGGGATAAATACCAAACATATCACAAAATAATAATAATAATAATAATAATAATAATTTGAACGCAGTATATGAATTTAAATTCTTTTTTCAATGCATTTATTTATACAAAAATATGAATGAAATAGCATTACTATTGTTATGATTATTTTTTGTGACAGTCAATTGATTGGTTGCATCTAATGCTTTCAACCATCAAATGCAGCCAGCACACCTACCGGCCAGGCAAAAACACGACTTGGCCTTGCAATCTTGACAGTAGCCTATACAATCAGTATAAACATTGCATTTGGGAGGAAGATTTGCCGCTTTTTCAACTTCGGAGGCTTCTTCAGCAAATGTAGCTCCTGTAAAATGAGGATTAGCCAAACAAAACTAGTCAATGAGGTGCTTGTAGGAATATTGTTTTTGTTGTGCTTCTTAGCTCTGCTGCATGCAGAATAATTAGTCACCAAATATTATGCCACACCTAAATTTATTTTTTTATTTCAACTAAGGCAGTGAGGGTTAAAAATTCATTGCATAGTCTATGTAGAAGAGTTAACCTACAACATAGTTTCATGAAATAGTGTAGAAGAAACTAGAAACTTTGTCGCAGATGCCAATTTTAGGGTGGCATTGTACTTGAGCTTCCATTAGGGACTTATTCTAATTAATAAAGATTGGACTGGACGTGAGAAAATATTTTTGGACTAATGGCAGGTTTCTTTTTCTTTTTTTTTTCTTAAATAAAACCCCCCAATGAGATGGCAATTTTATTATAAAAAATATGGAAGTTTACCACGTGTTGAAAAATATAGAAATAGCTACATTTGGAAACCCTGCACAGTTTGTCTTGTGATAATAGTAAGGTTAAATTTTAAAAATAAAAAAGGAAAAGGAAAACATTGCATTGTAAATAACTTGCATGAAGAATTACTCAAAAAGGAAATGAATAAGTCGTTAACTAAAATTAGAAAGTCACAGCATAGTTGAAGACAAACATACCTGAGAGGAGAATTAAAGAAAGAAAAAAGATTAGTGAAGTCTTAATTTGAACTCCCTTCATTTTGTCTTGTTGTTCTTCACCGTATGAGTAGAAAAGAGCATGATATCCAATTTATAGTGTGGTGATGAATGCATTATCTCCTTAAGCATGAATTTAGATAATGATGAATTTCGGTTACATTTGACCATTTTTTCTTTTATGGCCTTGCGCTTGCTAAGGGAAATGTGCGATTTAGAAAAATACTGTGACAAAAATTTCGGAGCCATTTTAGGCTTGTCAAATGCGGAAACCAACTAAGATAATCCCATTTAGAATCAGAGCTTATATTATTTTTGTGGAGTGCACCAAGAAAGGCAAATGGAATAAATGGTTTGACCCTAAACGCACTATTACAAGTAGAGAAGCGACAAAGGGCTTCTGGAAACGCTCTATTTCTTTTAAGTATTTTGGCGCCCTTTGAAACACTCTATTTCACTTGATAAATAGGTAAGGATCCATGCTTTTTCCCCACCAACCACAAGGTTTAATATTAATAAAAAAAGGGTGAATAATAAACACCCCATCCAATAATGAAGAATTAATGGTACAAAATCGTAAACTTTTGTGGCTAAATGAATTTCAAAGAAATTTTATGATAGATTATTTAGCTCTTGATTATTTCCTTGTGGCAAAAATTCAAGAGCTAGCTAGCAATATTTCAACTTTGCATATTTAAAATCTATTGGGTTTCAAAACCTTGCACATTTAAACCCAACTAGATTTCAAACCTTGCATATTTAAAAATTATTGGATGTCAAATTGGGTAGCTAGCAATATTCCAATTGCTACTTTTCCTCCTGCTAGAGCAATCTCCCCCTATTTTTTTAATTAAAGGCACTAAAAAGGGTCATCAATTTTGTTACTAAAAATGAATGAAATATGCAATTGGATGCTACTTTTCAACAAAATTGAAAAATACGTGTGAAAACCGCGGGCTTTTTGTCTATTAGGCCTGCCATGCGTGGGAATCTAAAAAGCCTTCTACCTTTTGGGGAATGACTTTTGATAAAATCCTCACATTGTAAGCATCATCTGGATCTTCCACCAAATTCACACACAACTATGAGATAGAATGATATGTTCAATACATTATTGAGCGCATCACTTTATGTGAATTCTTTTTTCATAAACGATTGAGTACAGCGAGAGAATCAAGTTTAGGTGATTCGTGGCAGAGTTAGAATTTTTACACCAACATTTGAAGATAAATTCAAAATTGGGCTACTGTAACATTATGTTGGGTTTCACTGTGTTTTGGGTTGCTGCAATAACTGGATCAGCTATACTCCGTACGATATCATTAGCATGTTAGGTCCGAACCATATGACCAGGAACTTCAATAATACAGCTGAAAGATTTATAAACTGCCTCTGCCACTGACTTGGAACAATGTCCCTAATCATTCCTTGTTATCAAGTAGGTTAGGGGTTGACTATTCTTATTTTTACGATTTGTAGGAGAAGCTGTTTGTAGTTTGGTTGCCCTGCCCTTTATCATGTTCATCATTTGGACTTAGATTCCGACATGACTTATGTTTGTGTTCTCAGTAGCAACATTTTGGGTAAAATTTTAGCAAATCCTCACATGTAACAACTTGATAAAAACCATATAAATCATTCCCCAACTAAATTTGTTTAGGCGGAGCCTGAATACCATCAACTTCAATGCACACTCTACCACACGAGGATGTGTAAGATTAACAGTTGCCACATCGATTTTGAGTGGTTTGCTAACCATTGAAATGATAGAGTACAGTATGGTTTCAACCAAAAAAAAAAAAAAAAGAACAAGTACATGTTTGAACGAGATCCATACTTGTATGATTGTTAAATCTTGAGCTCCTCTAAAGGTTTTCGTCCATTTTAAAGCTCACATGGAAATCCTCGCAAATTCAAAGACTTTTTCAATCGTAGTCATATGAAGTCCTATAAATTCGGTCTGATAAGTTTGTGTTAAGGATTAAGTAGGCCAATGCCGACAAATCCTTTTAATCTAAAAGCAAGGAACTCCTTGCACTATGATATTTTTTCTTTTGATTTTGCATCAATTTATCAAATCTTACCACATTTGTACTTGTCTTGTAGCGATTATTCATGGTTTTCTTTTTATTATTGTTATTTTATTTTGGAGACATGGAAATATTGCCATGATATCCTCTATAGTGGTAGATCTTTTTCTCCATTCAAACTTCAGCATTTGATCTTTGTTTTTACTACAGATTTTTCAGTAGTTCACCCTATTGTAAGACCCTTTGGTGTCCAAATTCGGCAGTCAACTACTCGGAGCTCTTAAGCTCCCCCAAAAATCGTCTCAGTTTGCTGGCGGAATTCCTCTACACCAGGAAAAATACTCAACGTTGACGGTGCTTCCAAAGAGAATCTAGGACTTGTTGGAATTGGAGGCATCCTTAGGAAACCCTCTAGCTAATTTGTGTTTGCTTTTTCTGAAAATATTGGTCATGCTATAGAGTAGAAAACTGAGGCTTTAGTAGTTCATCATGGATTGAAGTGGTGTTACAGGCTTAATGTTTCCATCATTATTGTTCAATCTGATTCACAAGTATTTGTCTTTGAATTGAATGATATACTATCTAAATCACGAATTAGTCATGACGCCTACTGGTATATTGCTCTCTTTCAGTGAAGTTTTGTCTCATATCTTTTTAATCTTATACTTAGTGCAGGAAATAGAGTTCTAACGGCTTGGCCAACTTTTCTTGTTCTTCTCATGGATGTACAACATTTGATTCCATTTCTTCATATTCTTCTGAAGCGAGAGGTTTATGTAATCTAGATAGATAGCATATTCCTTCCTTGCATGTAAGACATTCTATGTCAAGATGAGAGGTTTTCTCTTGCACGGATATTTTACATAAATAAAAATGGCTATGGCTTTTTAGCCAAACAAAAAAAAGCAATAGTAAATTTATCAAATAAATTCATATGTGGATCATCCTTGTCATGAAGGCCAATTCCAAGAAGGTAAAAGGAAGACCAAAAAGCAACTCATTGCTTCTTGGGTGAGATTAATATTCAAGAGGATTCCTGGATGATTTCAATCCAACAAAACTAACAAGCCAAGAGCTAAGAGGTTTGTAAAGAATTGGATGGTGAAAGGATGTCCAAAGGGAGTTTAAAATATTCAACAACTCATATGGAGGCCAAGTGCACTCATTGCAATGCAATGGACATCAGGGAGAGCAAGTTTGGAGGAGTGAAAACAAGGGATGAATGGCTAGGTACATGGGCATGCAATAGGCATTGCATTTTGTAGGAACAAGCACAGCTTCCAATTGTCATGCTCAGGCAACATTGCTTGTTGCATGACCCTGCGGCATGCCCATGTACAAAAATTCAGGAGTTTTCGTGTTTCAAGATATTAATTTCTCTAACATATCAATATTTATTTTATTTATTTTAATAAAATGTCACCAACCTTTCGGTGTGGTAAAAAAATTGTTTGATTTTACATCTGTGAGCTGTAGAATAAAAACAAGTGCACAATCTATTAATTTAACTGTTTATATATGTAAATATTTACATAAATAAACATGTATATAAACACATACATATATATAAATACATAAATGTATATATGTGTACATCTATACACATATACATATACATGTGCATATATGCATAAGCATTTTTCTGCAACCATATATATATATATATATATATATATATATATATATATGTATGTTACAAAAAATATATATATAACTACATAGATTAATAGATATACACAACACACTAATCACATATATATAAATATATATATATATATGTATATAAGTTTGAATATATATATATATATATATTATATGTACACATATATAAATTACTGGCTATTTTGTAAATTTTTTGGGATCATATTGTAAATATTCTAAAATTTAGCGATCAAATTGTAAAATTTTTTGGGGGTTATATTATAAATAATAAAAAATTAGGTACCAATTTGCAAAAATTTTGGGGTCATTTTATAAAAATTAAATATTTAGGGACCAATTTGTAAAATTTTTGCTAGTCAAATTGTAATATTAAGAAAATTAAAGACTTATTTGTAAAATTTTTTATGATCATGTTGTAAACAAGAATTCATAAAGATACGCATTTCAAATTAACGATCCAATCATTATATTTGTTAAAAATTCTTAAAAAATATATAATATGACTGAATTTTCAGGTAATAAGATATATTTTGCTCTATAATCTATCATAATATCTGTAAAAATGCCCAAAATCTAGTGAACACACAAAGATACACGTATCGTATTAACAATCCAACTGTTCAATTTGTTGAAGTTGTTAAAAAAATATTTAGACCAAATTGGAAATTAATTAGAGATATATTTTACGGCCTAATGTAGTATAATCTCTATAAAAGTGCCCAAAACCAAACGCATTTAAAAAGATACAAGTTTCAAATTAACAATCTAACCATTAGATTTGTCAAAATTTCTAAGAATTTATTATGAACAAATTTAAAGTTAATAGGATAAATTTTGTCGTATAATCTAGCATAATCTCTATAAAATTTCCCAAAACCTAACGAAAACATGTGTTATGGCCAAATTTTAAATTTTTAAAAAACTTATTATGACCAAATTTAAAGGTAATCGGATATATTTTACCATATAATCTTGTATAATCTCTATAAAAATACCCAAAACCGAAAGCATTTACAAAGATACGTGTATCAAATTATTGATCTAATTGTTAGATTTATTTAAATTGTTTTAAAAAGTATTATGACAACATTCGATTGAAATTAGATATATTTTTCAACGTAATCTTGCATAATCTCATTAGAATTGCCCAAAACCGAATGCATTTACAAAGATACTTGAATAAATTAATGATCCAACCATTACATATGTTAAAATTACTTAAAAAGTATTATGACCAAATTTGTTGGTAATCGTATAAAGTTTACCACAAAATCTAGCATAATCTCTCTAAAAATACCCAAAACCTAATGCATTTAAAAAGATACAAGTTTCCAATTAATGATCTGACTATTTGATTTCTTAAAACTAATTAAAAAATATAGAGGTCATATTTGAAGGTAATCAGATATAATTTGCCACATAATCATGCATAATCACTATAAAATTGCCCAAAACCTAACGGATCTATTTGTTATGACCAAATCTCTAAATTTCTAAAAAAATATTATGACCAAATTTAAAGGTAAATGAATATATTTTGTCCCATAATCTGACATAATCTCCATAAAAATGTCCAAAACCTAACTCATTTACAAAGATACGTGTATTAATTTAGTGATCTGATCGTAAGATTTGTTAGAATTGTTATAAAAAGTATTATGATGGAATTTGAACGTAAACGGATATATATTTTTCCATGTAATGTAGTTTAATCTCGATCAAAATGCGTAAACCTAAAGCATTTTCAAATGTACGTATATCGAATTAATAATCCAACCACTAGATTTATTAAAATTACTTAAAAAAAATTACGACCAAATTTAAAAGTAATTTGATATATTTTGTTACATAATCTTGCATAATTTTTATTAATAAATGCCCGCAACATAACATATTTACAAGTATTCAAAAACTTAGGGACTAATTTATAATTTTTTTGAATTATATTTTAAATATTCTAAAATATAAGGGTCAATTTGTAAATTTTTGGGTATTATTTTATAATTTTACAAAAATTTAAGATCCAATTTGTAAAATTATGTTGCCATATTGTATATATTTAAAAACTTACAAACCAATTTGTAAAATTTTTGGAGTCATATTGTAAATATTTTAAAATTTTGAGTCCGATTTACAAACTTTTTGAGGTCATTTTGCAATTACACAAAATTTAATGACCAATTTACAAAAATTTTGGGATCATGTTGTAAATAATTAAAAATTTAAAGACTGGTATTAGCTTGGAAATGCGAATTTTCGTACTAAAAGTATAGTTAATAGTAATTAAAGGTAATATTTTCTTGTTCCGAAAGGAATTTTCATTGTTGATGATGCATCGTTAGCGAGGAAACTTAAATTTTATTCGCTAATACACTTATTTCCTATATAAAGCCATCACTTTTAGTTAGGAAATAATTTTTTTTTTCACCGAAGGTCTTAATCAGTAAAAAAAAAAAAAAAATCCTCACTAAATGGTATTTTTAGCTAAAAATTTTTTTCGTAACTAAAGTTTTGTCGCCAATGTATCATTTTCCGGAAGTATTAGTTCGAGTTCAAAATTTTGTAAAGATAATCTTGTGAAATCATACTGGACTAATGGACTTGCAAAGACTTAACTTTGTACAATGAGAAGTCCAAAAACATATATGAAGATTCGAAGGCATCCGCCAACCAATTATACTGATAATATCACACCTCAGAAATCATTATGGTGCTATTATTTTCTTTGTCTTGCATGTCTACTAAAAAATAAAGTAGCTTAATTGATTTAGTTCAAAAGGTATAATTAAGAGCAGAAATTTTTGGTTCTCTGATCTACTAGGAGTCAAAATGTCAAACAGTTTAGAAATATAGTTATGTGTTTGGTCACAAATGTTAGGAAACTAGAGAATCATGTTGCTTGAAAAAAATCTAATAAGTCTTCTTCTTTAAATCACTGTGCTTTTTTGGTTGAAATAGGAATACTTTTCCGAAAGTAATAATTCATCCTCCAAATATTATGCCACACGTAAATTTGTGTTTTTTATTTCAACTATGGCAGGTGAGGGTTAGAAATTCATTGCAGAGTCTATGGAGAAGAGTTGACCTACAGAATAGTTTCATGAAATAGTGAAGAAAAAACTAGAAACTTTGCCACAGATGCCAAAATTAGGGTGGCTTTGTACGTGAGCTTCCATTGCGGACTTATTCTAGTTAATAAATATTGGACTGAATGTGAGAAAATATATTTGGACTAATGGCATGTTTCTTTTTAAAAAAAAAATTAAATCCCTATGAGATGGAAATTTTATTATAATAAATAAAGAAGTTTATCACTTGTTGAAAAAAAAAAAAAAAAAGAAGCTACATTTGGAAACCTTATACTGTTTGTCTTATGACAAAAGAAAGGTTAAATTTTAAAATAAAAAAGGAAAAGGAAAACCTTGCACTGGATTTATCTTCAACGAAGAATTACTCAAAGAGGAAATGAATAAGTCATTAACTAAAATTAGAAAATCGCAGCATAGTTAAAGACAAACATACTTGAGAGGAGAACCAAAGGAAGAAAAAAGATTAGTGAAGTCTTAATTTGTAGCCCTTCATTTTGTCTTGTTGTTCTTCACCGTACGAGAAGAAAAGAGTATGATATCTAATTTATAGTGTGGTGATGAAGTAAAAGCATTATCTCCATAAGCATGAATTTAGATAATGATGAATTTCGATCGGTTACATTTGACCCTTTTTTCTATATAT
>JANUWF010003188.1:0-16870 GCA_026120185.1 Voacanga thouarsii
TTTTCGCCTTTCTTTTCTTCTTTTCTTGATGCTCAATAATTGCCCGCTCTGGCGCTTCTTTTCCTTTCATCTGTCTTTTCTTGTTTTCTTGATGCTTTGGGCTGAATATTTGGCTTTACAAAGCTTTTTTTTTTTCTTTTAATAAAAGCCATCAAAGAGCGACTCATTTTTTTTATTAAAATAAAATAAATACATATAAAGTTATTTGTGAATTAAAAATAAAATTTCGTATGAAATTTCGTTACTTTTTGTTTGATAAGCATTCTATATTTTGATAGTATTTTTTTTCCCTTCCTTTGTGCTTAGCAAGGTAAAAATTCGCTTCGTAATGGTCTTCTGAATAGATCACAAAATTAGCATACAAATCAGTTTTATTTATAGATTGGAGCTTCTTTTTCTTTCCTTTTTGCAAATACCTAAGCTGCTCGAAGATTTCTTTGTCAAAACAAAGTTGCAGCAATTTTTTAGGTGCTGAAGAATTTGATATGTAACCGATAAAGGTTTCTTGTCCTGCAAAATTTTTGACCTAAAAATAATGTCATGTTTAGCAGGCAAAGGATCAATATAACCCATTGAAAAGAAATTGCTTCTTTCAAGTTGCATAGAGGAGGTCATAGAAAAACAATTCACGGGAGTTGAAGTATGTGTTTGCTTAAGCACTCTTAACGATTTGAAGAACAGAGGCCTATTGTGGATGGTTAATAGCAAGATCAGCTAAATATTTTTTTCTGCTTTGAATTTCTTTCAATGGAAACTTGAAGAGCTTCACTGGTGGAGACAGTAGACTTTAGGAAGCATGTCATGTCACATTTATGTGGGGAAGACTTTTGATTTGTTAAAAATGGAAGCCAGCATTGAAGTGTTAAAGAATATACATATAAGTGTCAAAATCTTTCTACACTCGTGTTTGTTTAAAATCTTAAATAATTTTCTTTTAATACCACGACTTTATCCCCTAACATGCCAAATTCCCAACTATATAGGTAACTCCTCTAGATTGGAATCACAATATAGGATTGAGGTAGTAAATCACGTATTAAAAGATAATATTATAATTTTTAAAAAATTTTAAAAGTGTAAGAAAATATTTTAAAAGATTTTTTAAAAATAAATTTTTATAAAAAAATCTATCATTTTAAAAAATGTTGAGAAAGCAAGACCAAAATATATATATATACTACGGATTTTTTGCAATGCATATATTTATATAAGAGTTTTGTCTTTTGAAAAATAATAATCTCATTTATACCTAGTTTAGAATCTTATTTTAAAAGGAAAAATATTCCTATGTTGATATAAATACTTATACTTCATATTGTATAGTTTTCACAAAAAAATGTGACTTGTAACCTTTAAAAAAAAAAAAAAAAAGAAGAGTATTACTTTGATCATTTTGCAAGATATAGTAGAGTTACGAGGCATATTACGGGAATTCAATCCATAGCAAGTGTGACTACAATGCAAAAACCGACTGGAAAGAAGGTTTTTTTTTTTTTTTTCGTGGGGGTGGCGGGGGATGGAGTGAGGTGGTCGGCCGGGGCATGACAGGGGAATGCTCCTTTTACCACAGCGAAAATAAATCAAGCAGGCGACGGTCGTCGTAACTGTGACGCATAACTGAGCACAGCAAGGATAGTTTGCAAAATGGTAAGAATGAAAGCTAGTATAGCTATGTCCCGGAATTTATCCCACACGGTGTAATCTCCGACTTGACGCATAATAGATCGGTATCTAGGAGCGATGGTCTCTTGGCGATAACTTCTCAGAATTCTCAGAAACTTCATCTTATAGTAAGGCTTGCTTGCTTGGATGATTCCCTTTTCGGCCAGGCGTTCGACGTCGTCATACGTTGAAATGAGCTGGTTCATGAATCCCAGATAGGACGCTACCACATTCTGTTTCTGAGTGTGCTCATACCTCTTCAAATGATGGAACAACATTTCTGTTTCTTCGTTCGCTAGCATTGTTGGTAAGTAAAGACGGGCGTAAAACATGTGATTCTTGAATTTAATTCCTCTAATTCCAACTCCAGTAGATTCCCTCAAGTAAATTCCCTTCTTGGCGAACCTGGATACACACAGACTTTCTTTAATATTCAATGGTCTTCCAGCTTCCACATCACCTTGACTTTCATTAATATTCAATGGTCTTCCAGCTTTCAGAACACCTTCTTCCTCAGCCACATCCTCTTCATCTTCTTCAGAATAATCATTTTTTGAACCTCTTCGGCCGAGCAACAAATTTTGGAGGCCATGGAGCAAATCAGAAGGTTGTTCCTCTGACATATAGGTTTTTCTTCTAATTAGCATTTCCAATGGACTTGAAGATGTTTTACGAGTGGCATACTCTGTTGCAGGCAGTATCAACAAATCATACAAGACCTGCTTGGAGAAAAAATCTGTGGATCTTTCCCATTTCCCATGTCTTTTTATGACATCTTGGAAGAACGTTTGCTTCATTAACTCCGTGAGGACTACAAGTGGAATCTGATTTCCCACACAAAACATCGACTCTCTGCTCCATTGAAAAACCTTTTTATTCTGCATTGCCCCAAAAATCGGGTGATGGTCTGGATATCTCAATTGCTCGGAAGCCCCAAGAATGAACAGCGCCAATTGTAGGAAAAAACAGCCATCCTTTACCATCATCCATTGGAATTGGGACTCAGTCACGCCCCGCAATATTGCATCTTCATAAGTAGCCCTTGCTTTTTTCTCTATTCTTCCGATAGCAGACAAGTAAATATCTGAGGTTTCTTCCGCGTCAGGCGAGTTTTCCAACACAAACAGCCAAGCGTTACTTGCCCATGAGCCTCGCGCAGGATAACATGGTCCAAATGTGAGGTATGGAGGAGTATCATTAGCTGTGGAGATGGACGAAGACAACCGGCATATCTTGCGCAGTGGCCTCCTGTTAGTTACGGCCTCGATATCTCTTGGGTGCCATGGAGCTGCCATTTCTTCTCGCACTTTTTGATTCTGGTGCTTATCTGCATTTGGGTCAACACAATCTTAGCACAAAATCTAGTACATGATCCAGGCAAGTGAGATTTAAGAGATGGAATATTCAAATGAAAAGAAAGCAAGAGTAGTTGAACATCACCAGTGATTTTCTTGTTTCAAGGCTTATATTCTTTATCCTTAGCGTTATCCAACGTTGCCGTCCACGAGGAATGAAGTAATGCCTCCGGCGACAAAATTGAATACCATATCAATGAAACTAATTGTCCAATTGGGATAAATGTACAATTTATTAATTTTTTCTGTTCAACTTTAGTATTCCAAGAATACCCCTTCTCCTGCTGCTGCTTCACGAATGATCTTGAGTAACCACAGAGTCAAACTATTAAAAGAATGATAGAGATGTTATAAATTTGAGTAGTGTTAGAATAAAATATACGCACTACACACTTAAAAAATTAGAACTATTCTTTGCAGAAGCATATTTTCAAACTTCTTTCTTTTTTTTCTGACAATTTTCTCACAATTCTTTCACAAAATTATAGTATGTTTCAAGCTTAGAGAATAGCTCTATTTATAGAGCTCTTAATTAGTGGAATACATCATCTTCTACTAATCTTAATTAATGGTGTCTCTACTAAATGATGGACATCCATAAAAATTCATAATTAGTGGAGCATCCACTAATTCCCTAATAATTCACATAAATCCATAATTAGTGGAGTTTCTACTAATTAGTACAGCTTCCACTAATTCAACATATTTACAACACTCCCCCTTGGATGTTCATCCATTACATAAAGAATATACCTCGTTAAAACCTTATTAGATAAAAATCCAGTGGGAAAAAAAATCTAATGAAGGAAAAAGAGTACACTATTCTATATATCTGTTTATTACTCACTCTGATGAGATGATTCCTTTAAATCTTTGAATCGACGCATACCAATTTTATATCTCAACTTTTCAAATGTTACAGTCGGTAAAGTCTTTGTGAAAATATCTGCAAGGTTGTCACATGATTGAATTTATAGCACATCAATTTCACCTTTCTTCTGGAGTTCATTAGTAAAGAAGAATTTTGGTAAAATATATTTTGTCCGATCTCCTTTAATATATCCTCCTCGTAATTCAGCTATGCAAGCTGCATTATCTTCGTAAGGAGGAGTTGGAATATCTCTGAAAGATGATAATCCATAACTTTCTCGGATATAATGAATTATTGATCGTAACCATACACATTCTCTACTTGCTTCATGAATGGCTATAATTGCAGCATGATTTGAAGAAGTAACTGCTATAAATTATTTTATAAAACGCCATGATATAACAGTATTTTCACATGTAAATAGATAGCCCGTTTGAGAACGTGCTTTATGTGGATCAGATAAATAACCAGCATCTGCATAACCTATCAATGTTGGGCTGGTTTTATTTGAATAAAATAATCCGAGATCAATTGTACCTTGGAGATATCGAAGGACTTGTTTAATTCCATTCTAATGTCTTCGTATTGGTGAAGAACTAAATCTTGCTAATAAATTGACGGCAAAGGCACTATCAGGTTGTATATTATTAGTAAGATACATCAATACGCCAATTGTATTGAGATATGGTACTTCAGGACCAAAGAGTTCTTCATCATCTTTTTGAGGTCGAAAAAGATCTTTATTCACATCTAATGACCGGACGATCATTGGAATACTCAATGGATGTGCTTTGTCCATATAAAATATTTTTAGAACTTTTGCTATATATATTGATTGATGAATAAATGTTCCACTTTCTAGATGTTCAATTTGTAAACCGAGACAAAATTTGGTTTTACCAAATTCATTGATTTCGAATTCTCTTTTTAAATAATCAATTATTTTTTAGGCTCGTTAGGAGTTCCAATAAAATTAATATCATCAACATATATAGCTACTATCACAAATTTAGAATCAGATTTCTTAATAAAAACACATGGACATACCTTGTCATTTTTAAATCCCGCTTTCAATAAATATTCACTAAGACGATTGAAACACATGCACCTAGATTGCTTCAGACCATATAATGATTTCTACAACTTGATGGAGTAATTTTTACGAGTATAATGTTTATACGCTTCGGGCATGTGAAATCCTTCAGGGATTTTTATGTAAACATCATTTTCTAAATTTTCATACAAGTAAGCAGTGACAATATCTAATAGACGCATATCTATCATTTCATGTACTGCCAAACTGATAAGATATTGAAGTGTAATAGCATCAATAACAGGAGAATAAGTTTCATCATAATCAATATCTGGTCTTTGTAAAAAATATTGGACTACTAACCGTACTTTATATCGTATGATTTCATTATTTTCATTGTGCTTTCTCACAAATATCCATTTATAGCCAACATGTTTTACACCTTCTGGTGTTCGGATTGTAGGTCCGAAAACTTCACGTTATGTTAGTGCATTTAACTCCGATTGAATCACATCTTTCTATTGTAGTCAATCTTTTCTATGCCGACATTCATCAACTGATATTGGTTCAAGATCATCATTATCTTGTATAACAACAAGAGATATATTATATACAAACATATTATTAATAATTATTTCTATCCGATTCCAACTTCTACCGAAAGTGGTATAATTGATAGAAATTTCAGTATTACTTTCATCAACTTCTGATTCTTTGTCATTAGTTTTCTCTTGGTTTTTATCATTCTTTTCTTTAATATGATCATCTGAATCATTTATTCATCTTTTCTTTCGAGAATTTTTATCTTTAGAACTAAGAGGTTGGCCACGCTTATGGCGTGCTTTTGACTCAGTAACTATATGTATAATATTTTGTTTCGTTGGAACTTCAATTCGAATAGGAGCATTTATAGCTAGAATATGCGATTTTGTAACTCTTCTGGAGTCATCAAAAGCGTCTGGCATTTGATTTGCAATATTTTGCAAATGAATTATCTGTTGAACTTCAAGTTCACATGCGCTTGTGCGCGGATCAAGATAATTTAATGATGTTGTCTAAGTAAGATCTTTCTTATGCTGTTTATATTTTCCCCGTAATTTAGGGAATAATGATTCATCAAAATGACAATCAACAAATCTTGCTGTGAATACATCTCCTGTCAGGGGTTCAACATACATGATAATAGAAGAAGAATCATATCCAACGTATATTCCCTTTCTTCTTTGAGGATCCATCTTTATACGTTGGTTTAGTGCAATTGGAACATATATAGCACACCAAAAAATTCTTAAATGAGTAATATTTGGTTCTGAACCAAAAGCCAATTGCAAAGGAGAGAATTTATGATAACTAGTTGGCATTATACGTACAAGTGCTGCAATATGTAAAATAGCATGTCCTCAGGCAGATGTTAGGAGATTTGTTTTCATTAATAATGATCTAATAATTAATTGTAATCTTTTAATAAAAGATTCAGCAAGACCATTTTGTGTATGAACATGAGCGACAGGATGTTCAACATTAATCCCAATTGATATGTAATATGCATCCAAAGCATGTGATGAAAATTTATCAGTATTATCTAAACGGATATTTTTAATGTGATGGTTAGGAAATTGTACTCGTAATTTAATTATTTGAGCAAGTAATCTCACAAACGCCAGGTTACGAGTAGATAATAAACACACATGTGACCATTGGGATGATGCATCAATTAAGAGCATAAAATATTTGAATTGTCCACATGGTAGATTAATAGGCACACAAATATCTCCATGAATTCGTTTAAGAAATGTAGGACTTTCAACTCCTACTTTTACTGGCGATGATCTAACAATAAACTTTCCTAGGGAACATGCAGCACATGAGAATTTTTCAGATGTCAATATCTTTTATTTTTCAATGGATGACCATGTGTATTCACAATAATTCTTCTCATCATGGTAGATCCTGGATGACCCAACTGGTCATACCAAATGCTAAAAGTAGTAGGATCAGTAAATTTTTTGTTTACGAGATAATGAATTTCAATTGTGCGTATTTTTGCAAAATATAGGCCAATAGAAAAAGATAGAGTTTTTTCTAATACAGATTTTTTATCCAAATTAAGTTGATTAATATAAAGATGCTCAATACTATTTTCCTCATTTGTTTCAACATGACACCCATTTTTGTAAATATCTTTAAAACTCAATAAATTTCTTCTAAATTTTGAGAAAAATAGTGTCTTATCAATAGTAATTATTGTTCCTTCCGGCAACAATATATTAGCTCTTTCGGAGCCTTCAATTACATTTTTACTACCGTTTATTGTATAAATATTTATTTCTCTAATTTTGAGATATGAAAAATATTTTTCATTTTTTAGTATGGTGTGTGTAGTTCTACTATCAATAATATATACATTATCATTAACAACATCCATCTAAACCAAAAAATATATATACGCAAAAGTAAATATTATTAGCATATAATGAAAAGTCAAACATATCAAGGTGAGATATTAGTTCTTTTGGACACTGCCATCACCAATTAAATGATCTATCCTATCGTCTGTGTGTTCAAAAAAATTCGATACATCCATATAGGTAATATTGATATTAAGATCTTCGGGATCAATATCATCATCCTCAACATCATTCACTGGATGTTGAGAAAAATTTGCTTCAATATTTTTATTATTCTTTTTCAGTGAAGTTTGATATAATTCCACTAAATGCTTGGCCATACGACAGTTACGTGACCAATGACCTTTCATGCCATATCTATAACATGTATCCTCATACTTTTCTTCCATTTCTTTTTCTTTTCCCTTATTATCTTTTCTGTTCCACTTCAGGTGGCCAGTATTTTTCACAACTTGATTATGACTGTGATAAGGGAAATATCGAACGTGTCCACGACCATAACCACGACCACGGCCACGCCCACTGCTACGACCACGATTATAACGATGGCTTCTGCTGGAGCCAACAACATTCACTTCTAGGAGTGCTGTTGAGCTAGTTGGTCTGGCTTCATGATTTCTCAATAATAACTCATTATTTTTCTCTACAATGAGGAGGGCAGTAATTAAATCTGTAAATTTTGTATAACATTTTTCTTAATATTATTACTGTAGGATAATATTCGAGGCATGAAAGGTGGAGAATGTTTTTTCCAGCATATCTTCATTAGTAACTTTTTCTCCGTATAATTTAAATTGAGAGGTAATTTTATACATTGCAGAGCTATATTCATTCACGGTTTTAAAATCTTGCAACCTTAGGTGCAACCATTCATATCGTGCAGTGGGTAGTACGACCATCTTCAGGTGGTCAAATCTTTCTTTTAAATTTACTCACAGGATATATGGATCTTTTTCGATAAGATATTCTATTTTCAAATTTTTGTCGATATGACGACGGATAAAAATCAAAACTTTGGCCTTTTATTGTGCTGATGCACTATTATTTTCTTGAATAGTTTCACTAATGCCTTTAGCATTAGATGCATTTCTGCATCGAGAACCCATGATATGTAATTTTTTTCAGAAATATCAAGGGTTACAAATTTGAGTTTAGTAAGGTTAGCCATATGGATCAATAAATGCGTACCTGTCTTCTGGCTTATGTAACGGTAGAGACTCGTGCTTTAGTCTTCTGGCTTTTGTAACGGCAGAGACTCGTGCTGATAACGTGTTATAAATTTGGGTAGTGTTAGAATAAAATTTACACACTATACACTAAGAAAACTCTAACTATTCTTTGCACAAGAATTTTTTCAAACTTCTCTCTTTCCTTTTTCTCACAATTTTCTCACAATTCTTTCACAAATTTATGGTATATTTCAAGTTTAGAGAATAACTTTATTTATAAAACTCTTAATTAGTGAAATACATTATTTTCCACTAATCTTAATTAGTAGTGTCTCTACTAAATAATGGATATTCATAAAAATCTATAATTAGTGAAACTTCCACTAATTCCCTAATAATTCACATAAATCTATAATTAGTGAAATTTCCACTAATTAATTCAACATATTTATAACAAGAGAATAGATTATGGTAATATATATAAAAGAATTAGAGAGAGAAGAGTCCTCCATGTCTTGAAACCTTAGGGATTAATTTCAATTCGGAGACCATTTACCTAATGCGATTTTAATCATAAATATTAAATCATGGCATAAATTATACGTCAAGTGGCTATTTAAGGTTTTCCATTAAAAAAAAAAAAAAAAAAGCTGTTCATGAACTTTTAGTTAATTCGGTAAAGAGTTTAACCTGCAATTTTATGATAGCAAAAGTATACGGATAGTCTCAAGTGGGGCGAATACTAATGTTGTAATAGGAGTGTCTCCACCTCTTAATAATAATGAATCTAAAACCCCTAATTTAAATATTAAATATTAAAGTTTAAAATTTTAAAATTCTAAATATGAAGATCGAATTAATTATGAATTATTTTGATATTATATCTTATTAATTAATTTTTAATAATTATAATACCCTATTTGATAAAATTAAATATCTATGTATTGAATTCTAAAATTTAAAATTTAAAAACTGTTTTTTTTAACATTTGAAATCTGAATATGTAGATTAAATTAATTATAATTTATTTTTATACTATATTTTACTATAATTTAGATGGAATATAAAAGAATAATAACAATTAGATCATCATGAACATATCCAAATTTTATATTTAAATAATTTTCATTTCACTCAAAATTTAACATAATTTTAGCATACCTTAATTAATTAAGTGATAGTAAGAATTTGTTATCAAACACATTTAAATAATTAAGTATTTAATATTATTTGTTATTAATTATATTTAATTAATTAATATTAAGTACTATATTTAATTTTCAAATAGACCCTAGATTGCATTTAACATATTCAAATTTTAGGTCTAAATAACTTTCATTTAATTTAAAATTTTTATTTAATCTTAAAATTTATAACATAAAAGTTTGAATTTCTAAATACTAAATTTGAAATCTAAAGTCTAAAAACTGAATTTTTAAATATAAATATTAAATTATTTATACTTTATTTTTATATATATTCTATTACAATTTGAATAATAATAATAATAATAATAATAATAATAATAATAATAATAATAATAATAATAATAATATAGATAGCATCGAACATATTCAAATTTTACATTTAAGTACAGTTTCATTTCTTTTAGGATTTAACAATTGTTGTTGTTAAATATATTTAATTAAAAAAATTCGTTAATTAATTATTTCTTTGGGTAATTAGAGAGGCCCTTATATAATATTATATTTTGTTTCTATAGAAATCCTAAACATAAAGAAAGATCCACTCTGAGGGCGTACAACGTGGGTTCATCTACACCAAGGATGAGAAAGACCGAGCCAGACTTGTCTTGTCTTATCTACTTCGAAGTTGATAGTTTAGATCTTTTTATTGTTTTTTTTATAAAAAAAAATCTATTGAACAAATATCATACCTAATTAATAAAAAATTATTCTTTCTAGCCTACAAAAAATTAATTTACTTCTATTTCAAAACGTTCCAAAATAATCAACATTTTTGTCTTGCGGTTCTGCTTTCATAGTCTGGCTTTTTACAGGGGGAGTGATCCTAATAAATGGTTTTCTATTTACAAAATTTCAACTCGAGACCTTATTACTCCCTCCGTCTTTTTTTTTTATTTTATTTATCTATTTTAATCGATTCACAAATTTTAAGAAAAATAAATTTTTTTGATTAATTAATAATATTTTTTATTTTATCCTTAAAGAGTCTCTCTCTTTATTAAGGAGTAATCAAATTCTAATATTTTATGTATTGTAAGTATATTTAATTTGCTTTTATTTCTCACTATAAGTGAACCATACTCATTATGTTAAATAGGATATTTGTAGAAAAATAACAATTAATACAGTTTTAATTCGCTAATGGGATAGATAAATTGTGACAAAAATCTTAATTAAAATTGAAAGATAAAAATAGATAGAGGGAGTATTAATCTTTGTTAACTTTAATATATTTTTATTGCTCTTAATTAGTCGACTAATCTCTTCTCTTAAGGTAGACATTTTTTAATTACTAAATTGAAATTATCCTTAAAATTAATTTCTTTGAAATTATTATCCCCTCTGTCCCAAATTATCAGTCCACTTTCTAACTTAATCTTTGTCCCAAATTATCTGTCCCTACAGAAAATTAAGATTTAATATTTCAAATTTACCCATATTTAATAGTATTCTATTTTCTAAATACACTAAAATATAGTAAAAAACTAATTTTATGAATTCTGATATTTATGTTCATCTGGTTAATTCCTAAGAAATATCAATAGCAACTTAGAGAGAGAATTAAATACTCATCAATACTTTGACCAATTTTCTAGTAAGAATTAAATACTTATGAGAGATAAGTAATTTAGAGTTATATCAAAGTTTTGGAATTTGTATTCTTATTAATATAAATAAACATACTTATTATTGCATTGTAAGGGTAGAAATGGAAGAGAATGTTTTATTATCTAAAAAATTAATTTTTAATCTCTGTATAATCGGTTAAAGTGGACAGATAATTTGAGACGCATAGAATAGTATTTTACAAATTTTTTTAAAAAAATAAGTCTAATATACATAAATTTTATTTGTAAAATATTAATTAATTTATATTTTTATATTTTATTTCTTTATTTCATTAATTACATCTCTCTTTAATCTTTTATTGTACCTGGTCTCACATACTATTTTCGGCATATATACAACTTAGAAATTTTATATGTAGTCGCTGCAATTCTAATCCGCTGGTCCAGTAGGAGAAGACGACCTCATAATTCTAAGCAAAAACTCCAAGCTGTCTGTTCTTTCCCCGGCCACAGAAAGATGACCAGCGTGGTTATTCTAGCTGCTCTACTGGAAAGGATTAGCTATTTGAATTGTCGATTAAATTCTAGAATCGGACCTGCACTCTCAGAGTTGAAGCAAATCATTCAAGAAGCAGATGGAAATCCTAACATTACCCAAGAGAAAGCCAATAGCTTCAGCGAAAGCTTAAGTGTCGGTTATAAACTTGAGGATCTCATCGAATCATATATGCTAGTTGGATCAAGAAGGAAAGGGTTCCTTAACAGGTTTTTGAACACATCTAGGCAGCAGAGGGAACAGATCGAGAAGCTCTGTGGAGACTTGATTGATATGATAATCCAAGTGCCCAACGCTTCTCCAAACCATCATGCACCGGAAATCGGAGAGCGGGGCCGTGCTGAACAATTTCCCAGACCTGCATTAGTTGAGGATGCTGGGGAAATCGTCGAAATGGAGGATGCTAAAACAGAATTGGTGTATGCTTTAACAGGTGGACTCTTCGGTCTTACTTTGGTGGAAATTATTCCGAAGTCAACAGATTCAAGACCATTTCGCTGTTTGCTCTTGGCATGTTGTATCCAGTGTGTATCAGACGAGGGACATTCTGCTGGAAATACTTTCCGCCATACCTGAAGCATTGGTTGATAGAAGGGTCGCCATTGACATGCCACAAGACAAGTTGGCCGAACTTGTCAAGAGAAGTCTAAAGGATCGGCGCTACCTGATGGTGCTGGACGACATCTGTTCTGCTGATGCTTGGTTTAGCTTGCGCATGGCGTTCCCAGACGACCTAACTCCATCAAGTATACTAATTACCACTCGGATGAAAGATGTAGCACTGCAAGTGGGCGTTCCGGATTCCCATATACACATGATGAGAACTTTAGACGCAAAGGAAAGTTGGGAATTATGGAGGCGTAACATTGGGCTAGACGGTAAGTCTCTTCACTATACTCAGAGATTAACTTCTCCAGGATTCATTCAACTTATGCTAATAAGGTAAAAATTAGTTCTACCAAAGATTCAATCTCCTCATATAAAAAATGGAATTCCAACTGGATTCATTTAAGTGCTTTTTTAATAATTCAAATCCATCTAAAATGGATAGATCTTGATGTTCATTGTATAGAACTCCATCTTGCCATTCGAGATGTAGCATGAAGATGGACTTGGAAGGGTGGAATAGTATAGGGTATTCACAGTTTTCTATGAAGCATGGATGAACGTAGTGGGACAGAGGTGAAAATAAATTGAGTTGAGTCAAACTTGATGGAATATATTTTATGTTACATTTGAGCTTGATTCAAATATAAACTGAGAAGTTTGAACAAACTTAATTGAGTTGGACCGTCATTTGTTTAATGATGTGAGTTTGATTAAGCTCAACAAGCCTTTTATCTGAATTCAGTTCACAAAGAGCTCAATTAATTTCCTTTTGCTGGGTTGAACTGTTCACAAGGATATAAATCTTTGCAGACAGAGAGGTCAATTCAGAGAAAAGGCAAATTGGTGAGGAAATAGGAAGGCGGAGCGGAGGTCTACCATTAACTATAGTTGTGCTCGCTAGAACATTACAAGAAAAACCATTATATGAATGGAGGCTGGTCCTTGAGCAGTTTACTAGTAGCTCGGACCAAGTTTTCTATGCGTTAAATTTAAGTTACGAGAACTTGCCACTTCGCTTGAGGCCCTGTTTACTCTATTTGGGTATTTTCCCAGAAGATGCAGAGATAGAAATGGACACATTATGTCAATTATTGATAGCTGAAGGTCTGGTATCAATGGAGGATACAGGAAATGGAGAGACAATGATGGATGTTGCAGCACGGTATTTAGATGTATTATATAAGAGAAGCTTGGTCCAAATTCCAGAAGATAAAGTCTCAGGACAAAGCAAGTCTTGCAGGCTTCATGACCTGATACGAGATTTCTGCAGAAGGAAAGGAAAAGAAGATCAATTTTTTGAGGTCATAGACTTTGGAGGTGAGAATGATCAGACTATGAGTTCAGCAATTAGGCGTTCCTTATATTTGGAAAAGCATGAATATACCCTTTCTCCTCTCTGCGAAAATGAAGATTACCTTCGGTCTCTTCTATTCTTCATTTTAAGAAAATCTGGAAATAGGAGAATCAGGCCACTAGATATACCTAATCTGGATCATTTTATGTGGGTAAGAGTTTTGTATCTGTATGGGGTTGATTTTAAGGACGGAAAGGTTCCAGGCGGAGTACAGAAACTTGTGTATCTGAGGTTCCTAAGTTTCAAGCAGTGTTACCTGCAGGAATTGTCTTCTTCATCACTAGGCAATATGCTCTGCCTTCAGACTCTTGATTTGAGGATAAGAAATGAATGCGAATTGACCATACCCAATGTCTTGAATAACTTGGAAAGGTTGAAGTATCTATATTTGCCTCTGGCTTACCGAACTCATAACGACAAGAAGTTACACTTGGGAAGACTGAAGGAGCTGGAAATACTAGACAACTTTGATGCCAGTCTCGGCAATGTTGAGGACCTCCTTCGGTTGACCAACCTTAAGAAGTTGGCGGTAACTACATATGGAGATGTCTCGGCGATTCAGGGAATTTTGGACTTCGCAGAAAAGCACCTCCGTTCACTGTCGTTCAACATTAGAAACTACCACTGTCGCTCCGAAAGAAGGTTCACTATCATGGAAAAGGTGTTCCACTGTGGTGCTCTTCATGCTTTGGAAGTACGAGGGAATCTACGGAAACTGCCGTATCTTGACACAATCCATCCCTAGTTAACTCAGATAGTCTTAAATTTTTCTGAACTTGCCGAAGATCCAATGCAAATGCTGCAGAAGATTCCTAGCCTGAGGATCCTCGTCCTAGAAATCGAGGCATACATTGGAATGAAAATGAAGTGTTCTTCATATGGTTTTCCCGAACTCAGATATCTGGAGCTTTCCCAGTTGAACAACCTAGAAGAGTGGGAGGTGGAAGAAGAAGCAATGCCCAAACTGTGCACTTTGGTAATCCGAAACTGCAAGAAATTAGCAATGCCCAAGGATTGCAGTTTGTCACTAAACTCCGGAAATTAGAAATTGCCTCTATGCCAGATAAATTTAAGCTCAGGATTCAAAAGCAAGATTGCACAAAAGGAGTAGATTTCTACAAAATTGAGCGTGCATATCCAAATGTGAAAATTGGTGGTCGACGTCTGATCGTACAAGAAACGCAGCAAGGTAATCTAACACAATGCGTCAAAATCTCATTCACATTTCCATCTCAGGTTACGCCAATTTGTATACACCTAAGTATCATTATCACTCTGAACATTTTAGTAACATTCTTCAGTTCTAGTAATTAATGCAGCAGGCCCAAGAGAAGATCCACAGTCCAGTTCATGCTCTAAGTCCCCCGGAGAGAAGCAAGAGATTTCAGAGTTGAATTCAACTGAGATACAGGAATGAGCCGATTTTCTGTAAGCTCTGCTCATCAGAATGGACAGCAAAAAGGTAGCATCTCTCATCAAGCTTCCAATGCCTCAAACAGAATCCCCTTCAAAACGGCATCTTGATGTACTTTTTCATTCAAGAAAGTTACTTTGGATATTAATTGGACGTCTGTGTATGTGTTCGCATGGTGTTGTTTTTTGGTCTTGTATTTGCTTCAATGGTATATGTTCTTCTATCTAATTATGTTCTTTGTTGACAAATTTGATCATCTCAACATTTAGTTGCCTAGCATGATAGTGTAATAGTGAGCAGCAAACCTTCCACACATCCCACCATTTAGGATGAGGGTTACAATTAAATATATAATCTTCACGAATTTATATATAAAAATATACATAAAAAATTAATATTATTCTATTAAAAAATTTATTGATACGTTTAGTAAATTAATATATATATATATTTTAATCTACACAGTTACTATATAAATTGAAAACGCTCGAATTCTTCTGCTTGTATAACAAACTTTATCATAATTAGCCTACTCCCATCTCCTGTTGGACAATGGCAATGCCATACCCATTCCAATGGTAACTATATGGATTTGATAGCAAGTAGTATTGAAAAATGATAACTTTCAATGAGGAAATGATAAAGTTGAAATTTGGTATTTTTACATAATATTATTAAAGTGATATTTCTTTGTTGATACTAACGTTTATCAAATTAATTACTACCAAACTATAAAATTTACCATTTTATTGCTTCTTTGCTAAAGTTCATTTTTTCTTTCCCCCAACCCCCCCCCCCAAATTAGCTATCATAAAATTCATAAAAGTTACTATTTTAAATATGAAATTAAATTAATTCGTAAGTTTTCAAGATAAATACTTGAACATTTAAATTTAACTTGTTTAAATATTTAAAGCTATGATTAGGACTTATATTCGAATGAAGCTCAAATTTTAATTCTAGTTAAATCCTTGTCATCGTGCCTAATTTTATATGCATCAATGCAAAGAGCTTTATCATTTCCATTACCTCTATAAAAATATGAGTCATATCGTAAAACAATTTTCTTCCATCTTCAATGTTCTCTAATATGCCCTCGATCAAGAACTCATAAGGCTGCTTGATAAAATTGAGACTTGAACAGTAAAATATGAATCTAAGTTCTAAAAATTAAAGTTCGAATTTAAATTCGACAAATCAATATTTAAATTTAAAGATTGAATTAATTATAATTTATTTTTATATTTTATTTTATTTCACTTTAAATTGAATAGAGAAGAAGAATAATAATTTGATAAATATTTAACATATTTAAACTTAAAATTTATAATAGGATGTTCCTATATTTTAATTAATTAAGCAAAAATAATAATATAATATTAAATGTATTTAAAATTTTTTATTATCAAACATATTTAATTAAATAAGTAATTAATTAATTTTTAAATATTTAACTGACTTATCAAATATGTTTAGAATGGTATCCGCGTATAGGGTTCTTTTTCAAAATCTAGTTTTTTCCAACTTTTTTAAATGTTGAAATTAGATTGACAAAATAACAAGTACACTTTGCATTATCCTTTTTCACCTTTCTTGTAATTTTTTAACTCTTATTTTTTCAACGATTTTTTTCATTTCTTTTCACTCATATTTATTTTTTCAT
>JANUWF010003189.1:0-41889 GCA_026120185.1 Voacanga thouarsii
ATATGTAGTCCAAAAAATCTATAGTATTTTTTGTTAGGTATTTTTTATTGTATGCCTTCTAATTTTTTTAAATAATAAATTTCTTTTAAAATTTTATTTTAAAAAAATAAAATTATAATATTATCTTTTAATATGTAATTTACTTCCCCAATCCTTTAATTTTGGGCATAAAGTAGAGGTGTTTTGCCAATATAGTTAGAGACTTGGCATGTTAAGGAATAAAGGCGTGATATTAAAATAATGTTATAAAATTAGGGTAGTGTTAGAATAAAATCTACACACTACACACTAAGAAAATTCTAACTATTCTTTGCACAAAAATTTCTCTTCAAACTTCTCTCTTTCTTTCTCTCACAATTCTTTCTCTAATCTTTCTTTCACTAATCTTTCCTTCACAAAATGATGCTGTATTACAAGCTTAGAGCATAGCTCTATTTATAGAGCTCTAATTAGTGGATTACATCATGGCATACATCATCTTCCACTAATCTCAATTAGTGGTGTCTCCACTAAATGGTGGACATCCATAAAAATCTTCTAATAATTCACATAAATCCATAATTAGTGGAGCCTCCACTAATTAATGGAGATTCCAATAATTCATAACACTCCCCCTTGGATGTCCATCCATACATAAAGAATATGCCTCGTTAAAACCTTACTAGATAAAAACCCAATGGGAAAAAAAAATCTAGTGAAGGAAAAAGAGTACACTATTCTATATGTCTGTTTATTACTCCCCCTGATGAGATGATTCCTTTAAATCTTTAAACCGACGCATACCGATTTTATATCTCAACTTCTCAAATGTAGAAGTCGGTAAAGTCTTCGTGAAAATATCTGCGAGGTTATCACATGACCGAATTTGTAGCACATCAATTTCACATTTCTTCGGGAGTTCATGAGTAAAGAAGAATTTTGGTGAAATATGTTTTGTCCGATCTCCTTTAATATATCCTCCTCGTAATTGAGCTATGCAAGCTGCATTGTCTTCATAAAGAGGAGTTGGAATATCTTTGATTGATGATAATCCACAACTTTCTCGGATATAATGAATCATGGATCTTAGCCATACACATTCTCGACTTGCTTCATGAATGGCTATAATTTCAAGATGATTTGAAGAAGTAGTCGCTATAGATTGTTTCGTAGAACGCCATGATATAGCAAGTATTTCCACATGTAAATAGATAGCCCGTTTGAGAACGTGCTTTATGTGGATCGATAAATAACCAAGATCTCGCATAACCTATCAATGTTGGACTGGTTTTATTTGAATAAAATAATCCGAGATCAATTGTACCTTGGAGATATCGAAGGACTTGTTTAATTCCATTCCAATGTCGTCGTGTTGGTGAAGAACTAAATCTTGCTAATAAATTGACAAGAAAAGCAATATCAAGTCGTGTATTATTAGCAAGATACATCAATGCACCAATTGCACCGAGATATGGTACTTCATGACCAAGGAGTTCTTCATCATTTTCTTGAGGTCTGAAAGGATCTTTATCCACATTTAATGATCTGGACGATCATTGGAATACTCAATGGATGTGCTTTGTCCATGTAAAATCTTTTTAGCACTTTTGTCGTATATGTTGATTGATGAATAAATGTTCCACTCTCCAGATGTTCAATTTGTAAACCAAGGCAAAATTTGGTTTTACCAAAATCCTTGATTTCGAATTCTCTTTTAAATAATCAATTGTTTCTTGGAGCTCTTCAGGAGTTCCAATAAGATTAATATCATCAACATATATAGCTAATATCACAAATTTAGAACCAGCATTTCTTAATAAAAACACATGGACATACCTGGTCATTTTTAAATCCCGCTTTCAATAAATATTCACTAAGACGTGTGAACCACATGCGCCCGCATTGCTTCGTGCCATATAATGATTTCGCAACTTGATGGAGTAATTTTCACGAGGATAATGTTTATATGCTTCGTGCATATGAAATCCTTCGGGATTTTCATGTAAACATCATTTTCTAAATTTTCATACAAGTAAGCAAAGTGACAACATCTAATAGGCGCATATCTATCTTTTCATGTACTGCCAAACTGATAAGATATCGGAGTGTAATAGCATCAACAACAGGAGAATAAGTTTCATCATAATCAAATCCTGGTCTTTGTGAAAAACCTTGGGCTACTAATCGCGCTTTATATCGAACGATTTCACTCTTTTCATTGCGCTTTCGCACAAATATCCATTTGTAGCCAACAGGTTTTACACCTTCTGGTGTTCTGACTGCAAGTCCGAAGACTTCACGTTTTTTTAGTGCATTTAACTCCGATTGAATCGCATCTTTCCATTGCAGCCAATCTTTTCTATGCCGACATTCATCAACTGATATTAGTTCAGGATCATCATTATCCTGTGTAACATCAAGAGATATATTGTATGCAAATATATTATCAATAACGCTTCTATCCGACTCCAACTTCTACCGAAGTGGTATAATTGATAGAAATTTCAAGTGTTACTTTCATCAACTTCTGGTTTTTTGTCATCGCTTTCTCTTGGTCTTTATCATTCTTTTCTTCAATATGATCTTCTGGATCATTTAATCCTCTTTTCTTTCGAGGATTTTTATCTTTAGAACCAAGAGGTCGGCCACGCTTCCGGCGTCTTTTTGACTCAGCAGACTATAGGTATAATATTTTGTTCTCACTGGAACTTCAATTCGAATAGGAGCATTTATAGCCTGAATATGAGATTTTGTAATTCTTCCTGAGTCAACAAAAGCGTCTGGCATTTGATTTGCAATGCTTTGCAAATGAATTATCTTTTGAACTTCAAGTTCACATGCGCTTGTGCGCGGATCAAGATAATTTAATGATGTTGTCCAAGCAAGATCCTTTTTATGTCGTTTTGGTTCTCCCCTAATTTAGGGAATAATGATTCATCAAAATGACAATCAAGCAAATCTTGTCGTGAATACATCTCCTGTCGTGGGTTCAACATACCCGATAATAGAGGGAGAATCATATCCAACGTAGATCCCCTTTCTTCTTTGAGGACCCATCTTTGTACGTTGGTTTGGTGCAATTGGAACATATACAGCACACCCAAAAATTCTTAAATGAGCTATATTTGGCTCGGAACCAAAAGCCAATTGTAAGGGAGAAAATTTGTGATAACTTGTTGGCCTTAGGCGTACAAGTGCTGCATCATGCAAAATAGCATGTCCCCAAGCAGTTGTCGGGAGATTTGTTCTCATTAATAACGGTCTAGCAATTAATTGTAACCGTTTAATGAATGATTCAGGTAGACCATTCTAAGTATGAACATGAGCTACTGAATGTTCAATAGTAATGCCAATTGACAGGTAATAAGCATCAAAAGCTTGGGAGGAATATTCTCCAGCATTATCTAGACGGATCCTTTTGATCGGATAATCTGGAAATTGCGCTCTTAAGCGAATTATTTGGGCAAGCAATCTCGCGAATGCCAGGTTGCGAGTTGATAATAAACTAACATGCGACCATCGAGTCGATGCATCAATTAAAATCATAAAGTATCTGAATTGCCCACATGGTGGATTAATTGGTCCACATATATCACCATGAATTCTTTCTAAAAATACTGGAGACTCAAACTCCACTTTTGTTGGAGATGGTTTAATAATCAATTTCCCTTGAGAACATGCAACGACATGAAAATTTATCAGATGTCAAAATCCTTTGACTTTTCAAAGGATGACCATGCGTATTTTCAATTATTCTTCGCATCATAATAGCTCCTGGATGACCCAAACGGTCATGCTAAATGATAAATGTAACAGGATCAGTAAATTTCTGATTTACTGAATGATGCATTTCAATTGCATGGATTTTTGTGCTATATAGGCCAGAAGAAAGAGATGGTAGCTTTTCTAATAAAGATTTCTTACCCGACATTATTTGAGTAATACAGAGATACTCAAAACTATTTTCTTCCATTGTTTCAATGTGATATCCATTTTGGCGAATATCTTTAAAGCTTAATAAATTTCTTCGAGATTTTGAAGAAAATAATGCTTTAGGAATAACAACATTTGTTCCTCCGGGTAATACAATATTAGCTCTTCCAGAGCCTTCAATCAACTTTACACTACCACCTATAGTATTAACATTTGTTTCTCTCATCTGCAGGTAAGAGAAATATTTTTTATCTTTCAATATGGTGTGTGTTGTACCACTATCAATTAGGCATATATCTTCAATGCCATTTGTGTATCCAGTAAGCGGAATAATAGCCATCTTCCTCTTTTGTTCAAGAACACTTCAATAGTACCACCGTGATTATAACCTTCAGTACTTCGGTAGAGTCTCGTGCTGATAACGTGTTATAAAATTAGGGTAGTGTTAGAATAAAATCTACACACTAGACACTAAGAAAATTCTAACTATTCTTTGCACAAAAATTTCTCTTCAAACTTCTCTCTTTCTTTCTCTCACAATTCTTTCTCTAATCTTTCTTTCACTAATCTTTCTTTCACAAAATGATGGTGTATTACAAGCTTAGAGCATAGCTCTATTTATAGAGCTCTAATTAGTGGAATACATCATGGCATACATCATCTTCAACTAATCTCAATTAGTGGTGTCTCCACTAAATGGTGGACATCTATAAAAATCTTCTAATAATTCACATAAATCCATAATTAATGGAGCCTTCACTAATTAATGAAGATTTCAATAATTCATAACAAATAAAAATATATAAGACATTAAATATGACACACTTTAATAATGCTGGCTTCCATTTTTAAAGGAATGAAAAGTATACTCCACACAAATGCTATCCTATGCTTTCTAAAGCCAATTATTGCACCCAAAAGCATCAAAGGAAAACAAGACGAGAAAGGTGAAAGAAAAGGGAGCGCGGAAGGGGACAAATGCAATCAATTATGCCCACAAGAACTTCTGTCTTGGAAGAAAACAATTATATTGGCTAGTCTTTTCTCTTCTCTCGAGTTTTATTTTTTTTATAATAAATATATTTTATTTCTAAACTTAGACAATTAACACTACTGAATCTGAGTCCATCATTAACATTTCTACCTGGTAACGCATTGATTTAATTATAACTGAATATTTTTCAAAATTTTTGTGCCAAATAAAAATAAAGTATTTGATAGAGGTCGAACTCATATTAATTAATTTATCAATTGAAAGACTTTAAATCTTGCATTAAAAGCTTTATACTTTGAATACATTGATTAATTTGAGATTGTGGATTATGTATAAATAAAACTAGATTGTGAATTATGTATAAATGAGACCATTATTTTTCTTTCCAAAGACAAAACTCTTATATAATTAATATAAATATTCTACTTGGTGGTATGTTTATCGTATAGAAAATATTATTTAAGATTTAAAAAATAAGTATAAAAAATTCTTAATACTTCTTATTTATTGTTAAATAATTTTGAGTTGAATATCTATACTTTTTAACACTTTATTATAATTAGTATCTATTTTTGTTATTATTCTTTTTATAAGTAAAAGCTTAAGTTAGATTTAAAATACGATGTGACTACTCCTATTATGAAAACCAAACCCCCGCTTCCATTTTTAACGGAATTAAAAGTCTTCCCCACACAAATGCAATCCAAGCCATGCTTGTATGCCTTCTGTAACCAATTATTGAGCCTAGAAGTATCAAGGAAAACAAAAATGGGTGCCAGAGCCAACAAATTTAGGCTAAAATGGCAACAGCTATAGACAATTATTGAGTCCAAAAGCATAAAGAAATTACAGAAGAAAAGGAAAGTGAAAACAAAAAAAAGGTGCCAGAGCCAACAAATTTGGACTAAAATGCAAACAGCTATAGACAATTATGGAGCCCAAAAGCATAAAGAAATAAAAGAAAAGAAAGGTGAAAAGAACTAATTTGCACCATTATTGAGCATGCCATGTCGGAAAAAGGTTATTTTCCAGTTATTGATTTGATGGTTTATATATCTACAAGAATTGAACCCATGAAAAATTAAAAGTTAATATATATATATATATATATATATATATATATATATATATATTAGAAGTGACTGTCTCGTACAAGATACAAACTCAGGTACATATACAAATAAAATATTAGTGTAACATGTAACAAATTATTATTATTATTATTATTTTGGTTAAAGGAGGGCATAACCTCCTAGAGATTTTATTAAATAATTACGGAACAATCAACTTAACATGCAAAGAGGGGATGCTTAACCTATCCATATTACAAATGCCTTTAGTCTGTAAAGGCAAATCCTGAAAATTAGAGAATGCTATAGCAACTTGCAACCGGCAACTCTCGTTAGCCATGAAATCCGCCAACTGATTTGCTTCCCTGAAGACATGAACAAAAGAGAACAAAGGCATTTTAGCAAGGAGAAACTTGATTTTCAAAACCAACTCCCTTAGATGCCAAGGGAAATCAATGCATTACCAGACTATATTAAGATATTTTCCCCCATATTCCCTTATAATAAAATGTAAAAATAATATTTTTATATATTAAGATATGAATTCAAATATTTACAATATATGTATAACAGACTATATTCATACACTAATATCCTAAGAAAGTTTTGAAAAACTCTCATCTACAAAATTTTACATAGTTTCATCAAATTTCCATGCAAAATAGTTGTGTCTTCTGCTGCTGCAAGGAAGAGGGATATTACTTCTAAGCTCTGCTTTCGTTGATTCACATAGTCACTCAAAAATAGATAATTAGCTTTAGGAGGAAGACCCGCATATTCTAAGCGCCCATTGCAAGCATGAGAAACATAATTCATTGGACATCACATCATCAAGAAGAAAAGATAATCCAAAGAAACTGTATAAAATAATATTGGTAGGGATGATAAATACAAATGTATGAAAAATTTTCTATTTCTCTGAAGTCCGTGATCTAACTATCCATCTTCAGCATAGCTTTATCTTGTCATATTTTGATAAAAATATATCAGTGAGGAAAGAGTATGCACACCTTCCATCCGAGTTTGCATCACCTGAAAAATCCAGCAAAAGTATGTGAGAGAGAATTCAAAGAAGATTTAATGAGAGAAATCGGAACCTATAGAAGGATAAAAAGACAAGTGAGAAATTACCGCAACTCGACGGATCATCATTATCGCTTTGTAGTGAAAGAGTTGGACTGATTGATGGCATTGCACAAGTACTTGAATGCTCCAGCTTATTAGAGTTGTGTATTGATTTTCAATAGAAAAATTGCACAGCGCAAGTTAGACGTAATAAGAAGTAATAACAGAGTTGGCTCTTTCTGTTGATTTTCTTAATTGTTGCCATAATAGTGGAAAATTAAAGTTTTTAGGTTTTAAAATTTGTAACATGCATTCTTTCATTGAGAATTTATGATTGTTATCTGAACATGATTAGATTGTGAAAAAGAAACTACCTTTCTAAAGATCTTATGAAAAGAAAATACTTTTACCATTTATTCTTAAAACCTGAAAATTCTGCGATCATGTACTAGTTGTAGGTTTTATTTCAAAATAAAATAGCAAAACAAATTATTATTGGAAGGTCTTCTACAATTGTGATCTAGACATGTTTAGGATGTGTTTTATGCTAGAGATCATGCAAGAAAACCCTGCAACAAATCCCAATAATTTTTGAAAAAAAAAACTGAACGGACAGAGTACCTTGTTTTTGTTGTACAATAGATTGATGCTATTATTTCATAGTGATAAAGCCCAAATTTGGGAAAATTTAGAACAGAGAAAACATATCTTAATGTGTGTAGATGTTAAGTGTAAAATATCAAAATTTTCCAATGAGGGAATTAAAAGTTCCGAAATTTTCTTTCAAGCTAGTTTGTGCTGGACAAATTACTATTGTAGCAAAAAATAAATTAGTAAGTGTAATTAAGGCTGATTTTTGGGTAAGGCTACTTGTATTCTATTTTATATGTGTTTAGGTATGTCTCTATAAAAATTGAGGTCACTGCGAAGTGCCTTACATTTTAGGTCATGAGGTAAAAATTCAGGTCATGTCCACTACCAACAAAGTGGGATTAGAGTACAAGATCTTGTACTTGACATTTTAGTTGTTTTTCTTAGAGATAATTCTTTATTATCGTTTATTTTTGAGACTCTGATTGAGCTTTACTTTAATAGTATTACGATTAAGTTTTATTTAGGGTATTATTTTGGATCAGTTATTTATTTACCTTGTTTTAAAGACTCCTTATCCTTTAGACGGAGCGACATCCCTACTCCTTTTAGGGTGCGTAGATAGTGGGGTGTTACAATTTGGCTTCAATTGTAAGAATGAGTGGCTTTCAATGAATTGGAATGGACTTATTTAACTTAACTTTGATGACCTTGGCGATATCTATCTAAATAAATGAGTTTGTATTAGCTTGGCTTGATTGAGTAATTGTTAATTAGGATTCTTAAATAGGAAGAAGAATAATATCTTTGTAATGTTAGACACCAACTGTTTGTGCTAGAAGATGTTTTGCTTGTTGATGTTTAATGTCTTATTTGCTTGAGGACATGCAAAGTCTCAAGTGAAGGGGACTGTGATAGGGCTAAAATATATCTATATTTTCTTAGTCATTGAGATAAATTTGAGGTGTTTTTGTTCTATAATTTCTATATTTTAAGATGTTTTGATGAAATTCTAATATAAAAGGTTTTCTTGGGTATAGGAAAGCTTTTCCTAGATTTTGGATGGAAATTGCAGAATTTTAAGATGAATTGAAGTTGTTCCAGTTGTGAACTGGTGCCCTGAAGTGGTAGTAGTTCAACACTGGAAAACAGGGGAAGAATAGAATAAAAATGGACTTGGAATAGAGATGAGCCAGCGTCGGTCCAGTGAAGGTGACCCGGCGCCATCTCATGATAGTTCAGTGGTGGTGGAAAATCCTTCTCTAATCAAAATTTAGAAGTTGTTGTGTAGATCTTTTGGAAACTGACTTTTGGACGTACCATGACTTCTTAGGATGAGTTTTGGCAATCATAAGCATCTATTTAAGCATGAAAAATTTAATAGAAACATATGAATTCAATGGGCTATATAAAAAATTCATCATTAAAGGAAGAATTCATCAATCAAGGAAGCATTGCTTTAGGAGGAGTTTTCATTGGAAGTAGAAGGGATTGCCTATGAGTTTTATCTCTTTCTTTTGATTTCTTTTTCTTGAACAATGATGAAATTGATGTTTCGATTGTATTTAGAGGATATTTTTAGATTTACAATTTTGCACTGATTTTAGTTATTTGAGAAATTAATTATTACTTCTGGTATTTGATTACTTGTTTCTATTTAATGGATTAATTGGTTATTTCCTCCTTCTACTTAACTTGAAAAACAAGATTAGGAGTGGTTGCAATTTAGTTAATTTTATGTGTTGTCTCTTAATTGACTTGAAAAAGAATGTTAAGAGTAAAGAACTTGGGTAATCAAAGATATGTTGAATTTGCCTAGAATCTAGGGTCATTAACTGATTTTATGCTATTATATTGCCTAAAATATAGGGATATTTGTAAAGATTGATTTTAATACATCTTTTGGTGGGTTAGTGAGATAGAATATATCCACTAATTTGACTAGAAGGTAGTAAATCTATCAATTGAAAAATGAAATGGAGTCTATTTTAGTCCTTCACGACGCCGAAATAATGATTACTTGTGATAATTGCTAATCAATCATTATCATGTCTTCAAGAATCTCTATCTACCTACATGTCTTTTCTCCTAGATTTTGTCGATATTTTTATTTTTATTTTTTTACTTTTGATTTTATTCATTTTGTCATTCTAGTTAGTAAGTTAAACAAAGGTTAAAAAATAATTAATAGAACTTATTCCTTGAAGATCGATACTCGTTAATGTCTTATACTATGTTTTACGTCGAGTATACTTGCTCTGTGTGTGTGTGTGTGTGTGTGTGTGTGTGTGTGATTAATATTTTAATTGAAATTTAATTGGAAATGGACTTTAAATTGAGTAATTTGTATACCCAAAATCTACATATCACCCTCTAAACATTGCAAATATCATATACATTTATTACTTTTCATTATCCCTTCCTCAATCAAAACTCAACAAATCACCACAAGGAGATCTCAACATAATTCATTCCTAGATCATCATCTAAACATAATTCCTATATATTTCTTGAGTTCACTAAAAGCAAAAGTTAAGACAAGAGTTAATTGTTTTGAAGATTGAGATGCCTTGCTTGATAGAGATAATTGATATTCAATAGACCTAAAGTGCTTTAAGATCCAAGCATCAATCTCCTTGGCATAAGATCCATCAAGCAAAAGAGAAGCAATGAGAGAAATGAGAAAAATGGACCATTAGTTTTGGTCTAAAAAGGAAGAGAAGAGAAAGAAAGAGAAAATAAATTAATCCAGAAGAAGATCTAGAATACTTTCTTGGTTTTCTCAAACTTTGGAGAAGAAAACCTTGTATTTGATCTTTGAAGAAGAAAATTCTTAGTTTAATTGATGTTAAAGTTCGAGAGGTAGAGGAGAGTTAGAAGGGTTTTTGGTTGTTTTGAGTGATTTGGAGGAGTTTGTAGTGTGTGAGAGTGGTCGAAGGTTAAAGATTGCCTAGTGTGTGTGTCTAAAGAGAAAAGTAGAGGATGAGAGGAAGAGCTTGTGAGTTATTGGTTGCTTGAAGGGATTGTGACTAAGTGATTATGTTTAGAGAGAATAGTATTTTAGTTGGTATGATTTTGTAGGGATTAGGCTTATTCTGTCAAATTTTGAAATTCAAAAGAAAGTTGAGAGAATAATGGAGGATGAAGATGTGGTGAATTAATGATGGAGACCGAGAGGAAGAGAAGAAGAAGGAAAATGAAAGTAGAAGTGAAGATGATGCTCGACTATGAAGAGAGGAAGAAGACTGAAGGAAAGAAGAAAGGAAGGGTGCTTGTTCGGTGGAGCGATTATAGGGAGAAGTTCAGTTCTTGGATTTGAATTTAAAAGGTTTGGTTAGAGTAATTGAAGCTAAAAGTTAGGAGAAGAACAATGTGCAACAATAGAGCTTGGCTCGGTCCTAAGTGAGGATGGAAGAAGGGAAAAAGAAGAAGTTTTGGTTGCTCTAATGCTTGAGGAGTCTGATTTAGTGCATCAACCACCATATTAGCCTTCCTAGGGTGATAATTAACAAGACATTGGTACTATTTCAAAAATTCCATGTATCTTCGCTGTCTTAGATTCAAATCTTTTTGAAAGAAGATGTATTTGAGGCTCTTGTGGTCAATCAATACCTTATACTTAGCTCTATACAGAAAATGTTGCAATTTCTTTAGAGCAAATACAATGGTGGCCAACTCTAGGTCCTAAGTTGGGTAGCTAACTTCATGAAGCTTCAATTTTCATGATACATAGGCTATAACCTTTATGTCTTGCATCAGTGTTGTTCCTAACTTTCATTCAATGCATTAGTATCTAAGGCATAAGATTTATTTTCCTCTGGCAAACTTAACAAAGGGGCCATCATCAATCTTCACTTAAATTTCTAGAAAATCTTTTCACACTTCTCGTTCTAGAAAAAAGCAACATTTTTCCTTAGTAAGCGAGTTATTGGTGAAGCTAATGTTAAGAAACCCTTGATGAACTGATGATAATACCCGACCAATCCTAAGAAGTCTCTAATCTCCGTTATGTTCTCAGGTTACTTCCAATTTGAGACTACCTCTAGTTTAGCTATGTCTACCTTGATACCATCCTTTTACACCACATGGCCAAGAAATGATACCATATCTAGCTACAACTCATATTTATTGAACTTGGCAAAGAGCTTGTATTCCCTTTGGTTTCTCTAGTATCAGTCTTAGATGCTCAACATGTTCCTCTAGGCTTTTAGAGTAGATAAGTATGTCATCAATAAATGACACAATGAACTTGTCCAAATATGACTGGAAAACTTGATGCAATAGGTCTATGAATACTGCCGATGCATTTGTCACTCTGAATAGCATTTTCACAAATTTGTAATATCCATATATGGTGTTGAAAGCCATTTAGGGAATATTTTCCATTTTGATGCGAACTTAATAGTAACCCTGTCTCAGATCTAACTTGGAGTAACAACTAGATCCCTGAAGTTGATTAAACAACTCATCTACCAAAGGTAGGGGATACTTTTTCTTGATCGTTAGATTGTTCGGTCCCCTATAATCTTTGCATAACCACAATGTTGTGTCTTTCTTCTTCACAAATAGCACATGGGCTCCCCATGGTAAAGTACTGGGTCTTATATATAGGGGTGTTTATTATTCGATTTGAACCAAAAATCAAATCGAACCGGTCCCAATTTCAAATTTTAGTTCGATTTTAATGAAATTTGGTTCGGTTCGGTTCGATTCGATTTTAGAGTTTATATAAAAATTCAATTCGGTTTTTGATTTTCTAAAATAAAAAACTGAATTATTTTTTAAAATTTAAAATATATAATTAATATTAAAATATTATTCATTAATTAATTATTTATTGTTATAATTTATAATTTTTTTAAAAAATTTTATTCGATTCCGATTATTTCAGTTCATTTTGGTTTGGTTTTGTTCAAAATAAAGCCATTAATAATTGAGTTTAAATCTTCAGCTTTGCAATTTGCATCAATGATCATAACTTTCTACTAAAATATTTGGCCTAAATCTTTAAAATGTTTGGACTTTAATTTATGTTAATTTTATATTAGATTTGAATTGTAATTTATATTAAACTTACTTTTTTGGATTTAAATTTATATTAGATTAATGGATCTACTAAAGGAGGTATTCAAATTCAGCTTAAAACCGAACCGAACTGAGTCGAAATAATTTTGGTTCGATTTTGAAAAAGAAATAAAAATCAAATTTTAAAACCAAAAACCGAATGAAGACCTCTACTTATATACCCTTACTTCACAAATAGAAATGCAGCAGAAGATAGTAAATTTAAATTTTTTTTCCAAGTCAAAGTCTAGGGACACTTACTTTTAAGGCATTTAAATCAAACAATCGGAGTCGGATTTGAGTTTGACGGCGCTTTCTGAACTGGACCATCTACTTGTTCTGTGGGTATACTAGCTAACCATTGGCTCCTTCACTTCAAATACTTATCACGTTTTCTAACTCTTGACCTTCTAGAGTATTCTTGAATCTCCTTTGGACTTCTACCTGTGAAAGTAGATTAGGATGAAGAGAAATGGAAGAAAACGGAAGTGCTAAAACCTGTTAAAGGAAAAATGAAGGAAACAACAAGAATGGCGGCCTTGTTTTGTCTAAATGAAAGCTATTCTATGTGTGATTCAGTTTTCCAAATTTGGTCAATCTTTTTACCAGGCACATGTGATGCCTTTTATATAAATAGCTTTCCTGTTCTTTTTATAACAAAACAATCATCCTCTTTTTCTTTAATTTCTTTTTTATTTTTTTCCTTATTTCTTTTTAATCTTTTGGCGGCTACTCCAAGTCACCAAACTTGTAGTCGTCACACCAAAATCCTGGTGGGTCAAGGTTTTATCTAATTAGTCTAAGATTAATTAAATTAGTCCCTTAATTAATTAATTAATTCACTTAGATCCAATATAAAATTATTTAAGATAATTAATTAATAAACCAATTAATTAAATTGACTCAATTAATTATTCTAACCCAAATAAATAATTAATTGGACTCTTAGAATAATTCTTCCACTAATAAATTCATTCAACAAGTCCACGTTGTAAATAAATTTACTAAGGTTATTTGAACTACTCTGGGGAAGAAAAGACATATTATTTTTTGCTACTAAAATGATTAAAGTACCCCTATTAACAAATAGTTTTATTTTATTATTTTAAATATTTTATTTATCACTATATAGAAATATTAACCTCGAAAATAATATTACAAGTGCAGTGTGTTCGACCTATAGGTGCAATGATGAAAATACCCCTCCACGTAATACCTGTCATTGAGAAATGTGTGAGTGCATTTTTTTCATCTCATAGGGAGCTACCCGAAAGTGTACATACTTAGTCACATTTTCTAGGACCCTGGATTATTTAGATTATCCTAGACAATCACAAGGGGTGATTTCTTTACGTAATGAAGTATAGAAACTCTGTTGTATAAGTCCTGTCTTAATTAACTAGAGTCATACATCCAATGTATAAGGTTATTAGCTTTGCAATAAGACCTTACCTAACATATATCAAAGTGTACAAGTCTAACTTCACCGGACTACTAACTTATACTCAAGTTTTAGGGTACTCATTTATGCAATAGTTGCGATAAACCAATCTTTACTATTTTAGTATTTTTATAAAGATTATTATCACATGGTCTAATTTTACGTATTCCAAATACGTTTACGTTATTGGTGTGAGAGGACTACTCACTAGTAAAAAGTAAACCATTCCCCATTTAGAAACCATAGTATAATGATTTAAACTTTGATGAAGTCACTACGGGAAAATTAGCTTTTTGCGATGGTAAAAAACCGTCGTCGACCCGGTTTGCGATGGTTTTGGCCATCGCAAAAAATGCCATCGCAATTCAAACCGTCGCTATTTGCAACGGTTTTTGTGAGGGCAAGAAAAAATCGTCGCCATTTGTGATGGTTTTGCAAGGGTTTTATGATGAATATTTTTTTGTCAAACTTTGACGAAGATGGAAATTTGCTACCATTTTACGATGAAATACATTGGTCTGTAGTAAAATTCTCGCAAATTGCGATGATTTTGCAAGGGTCTTTGCAAAATTGTCGCTAATTGTGAGGGACAAGGCCCTCGTAAAATCGTCTCAAATTGCGAGAGGCTTGGCTCTCGCAAAACTGTCGCAAATTGCGACGGTTTTGCGAGGGACTTTTTACCCAAAGCCGTGGTCCTCGCAAAACCCTTACAAATTGTCACGATTTTGTGAGGGACTTTTCTACCCAAGCAAAATGACCTTCGTAAAATCCTCACAAGTTGCGAGGGATTTCCCCCCCCAAAACTTAGCCCTGGCAAAATCGTCGCAAATTGCGAGGGTTTTTCAAGGGATACCAAATCATCACAATTTGCGACGATTTTGCAAGGAATTTTTATGCCCTCGCAAAATCGTCGCAATTTGCGAAGGTTATCGTCACTGTCGCAAAATCAGCGCAGTTTGTGACAAAGTTTTCTAGTCCTTGCTAAATCGTCGCAAATTGCGAGGATTTTGCGATGATTTTTTTAATTTTCTATTATTATATTTATTTTAAATTATTAGTTCTCTGTAAATCAGTTCTGAAACGCTACACAAACAAATGCCAAAACTATGTTCATAATCTAAAAAATAATGTAAAAAATTGAAACTAAACCCGAACAAATATAATTAAAATACTGAAACATAATATAATATAAATACATAATAAGTATCTAAAAAAGTAAAATAGTTCACAGAAATAAGTAACAGTGTATAAAAAGTATAAAAATAAATACAAAAAAGTTTATATAGCTAAAGAAGGAGCAGCTGCAGAAGGGGGTGGAGGAGGGGAATGAGAGCCCCTACGTAGGCACTAGGTGCTCATCAGCTGGATCAAATCCATCGTCGGCATTGGGATCTTCATCTTCAACATTAGCAAGCGCTATGCGCGCTTCTATCTCCTCTATGGATGGCATAGATGATGTAGGAATGCCCACCTTGTTCGATATAGCTGTCATTCAACCACCAAATGTAGAGTGTTGTTGCCTCATAAAATTCCGGTACAAGTCTATTTGTCGATTGAACCTCCGCTCGACCTGCTGAACCCTTTGCTCTACTAGATATCCGATATCAGCTGGTGTAGTGGAAGATGTATGCGGTCCACTTTGAGACAATCTAGATCGAACCTGTGTCGCCCCTGAGCCTAACCCATAAACTCGTCCCCTTTTGAACCTACCTTGTGCCTTTACGAACATGGCTTTTTCATCAAAAGGAACAATAGAGTTTATGGAGTCACTAGACTTAGACTGAGGAGTACTTTGTATGAGATTTCGTATGTTATCCTAAAAAAAAAAAAAAAAAAGAATTGTCAGTAGTAAATATCAAACTAAAATACAAATTCCACGCAATATAAAGAAATTTCAACATATTTAATCTATATACTACCAAAGTCTGGCGAGATCGCTCACTCCCACTTTGAAAGACATGTAATGTCTCAAACATATCTGTGTAGCTGAAAGAACTCCCCTCCTTGGCCCGCTACATTTATGTTGACAAAACACAATTATTACAATCTTATATAAATTTGTTTCAAAGAAATTTAGAATAATAAATAATTAAGTGGAAATGAACTACCAAACGATCCTCGTGTTTTGTGAACGAGATAGACCCTCCAGTATGGGTGCTGCTATTTCCGCGATTCTTTTTATTAGTAGATGAGAGCTTCTGATACTTCTTTGAACTCCAATACTTGCAAATGCCATTCCAATATTGAGCATCTATCCAATGAGGACATACACAACCATCTCTCTTCCTCAACCTAAACATTATGTCCGAAAATCGCGTCCGACACTTTTTTTTTCCAAATTGATTGAATTTGGGAAGCGTACTCATCCCTCCACCGAAAATATTTCTGCATGATCACTATTAACAATTTTGATTAACGTATAACATAGTATTTAGACAACAAAAAATACTTAGAAATTGCTTACCCCAAATTCTTAAAAACATAAGTCTCGCACGGTTATCAGGACGGGCGTGTATGTCGAATACGAAGTAATGCTGTATTATATTTAAAATTTCTCGTTCATATTTGTCCCGGCTATCAAACTTATTTTTGGTGCAATGACAATGTACAATAGAGTTATGTTAATTTCCAAAATAATAATAATAATAATAATAATAATAATAATAATAATAATAATAATAATAATAATTGAACTGATACTTAACATATTACAAAGTATGAATATGTTACTTACCCGTTTCCCCGTGGAACAATCCAAGGTCGGAAGTCCGAAACTTGCCACCCAATAGAATGCGAAGTTGAAGCAGCGGATGATTGAAAAGCTGGGGATGGTCCTCCCTTGTCTCCAACAGAGCCATGTAAAGATCGATGCACTGAAAGCCGAGGTAGTTGAGTAGGGGATGGAGTATAAGGCTCCTGACCCTCCTGACTCCCCTCCCTCAATGACCCTTCATTAGAAGACATTGCTAAATGAGATGAAAAAAGAAAAATGAGTAACCAATAAAGACCGAGGACACTTCAAAAAAAGGATGTAAATAACCGTGAATAAAAATAATAAAAGAATAATAACATTAAAATGTTATATCTATTTGCTAGTTTAAAGCAATACAATAATAGTATGATAACGATGGATATGTCCAAATAAACATTGTCAATAGGAATTGAATTTTAATATTTTTTTGACAAACTCTCCCCTGTAATTAGACATTTTCCAGGCACAAGGCCACCTCAAGATTTAACAATCAAAATACTATTACAAACAACAAAGACAGATCTTTCAATTATAGAAAAATTCAAAAGGTAACTAGGGGTAATCACCCATTACTCAAGATGAGTGATCACCCATCACTCATGGGGAATGATCACCTATCACTCGCAGGGTTCCAATTATTATGTTAGATATAGTTAAAACCAAGCAAAAAATTATAAATGCCTCCGTCCTTGCGAATTGTCTGTCAATACAACAACAATACATTATATAAATTACCTTGTTATTTACACCACAAAAGAATGTAATAAGGACTAATAAAAAAAAAATCATATGGATAGCAAGCATGTATATGGATACACCATATACCCAAAACAATGACATTTGCATAACACCAGACATAGATATAGCCACCTTATATTTTATTTATCTCTTTTCCTCCAACTTGTGCAAGTCTAAACGAAAGATTCCTACAAAAATAGAAGTAGATGAGATTCCTGACAATTAGAAAAAATTAGTGTAAAAAATTATATGTGATGGAATTTAAAATAAAAGAAATTAAAAGATTTTGAAATGTGAAACAAATAATAATAATAATAAGGATTGAAATTCTATAATAAAAAATTTTTAAATTTTGACATGGGATAGTAATGATGTAATAGATTTTAGGAATCTCTCACCATTAAGTATATAAATTGTGAATGAATTTAAATCAGGCCTAATCACTGGAATCATTCTCCGATACAGACTCATCGTCATCTATTGAGGTATCACTATTCGTATCCCATTCATCTTCATCTTCTTCGTCTTCATTTATAGGAGAATTTTCTCTTGCCATTATAGCCTCATCTTGAACATCCAACATTTCATTCATACCATTCTCATGAGTTAGAATACCAAGATCAACAAATAACGATATGTTAACTTCGTCAGTGGCATCTACTTTTTCCTTAAAAGCTCTGTCAACCACGGGTGCATCTATTATATGCCAAGCTTTGGTTTTGCAAACTGCCAACCAATCAGATCTTGGCCTCTTACTCCCTAGATATGATGCATAATACACTTGGCTAGCTTATTGAGCTAGAACAAATGGATCATAGTTGGCATAGCTCCTTTTACGGTTAATTTCTACAAGATTATACTACGGATGTACCCTGGTACCACGATTCAATGTTTGATCAAACCAGTGACATTTAAAAAGAACAATGCTTTGCTGTGGATTACCAAGAAATTGCACTTCAATAATCTCATTTAACACTCCATAGTAATCAGGTCCTGATGCGTCATTTCCAATTCTTTTCACACACACACACACACACACCCCACTATTCACTATTTTCTTTCCCTCTGCATAATCATTAGTGTGAAACTGGTAACCATTGACTATGTACCCACTATATGAGTTCACTAGCCTTAACATACCCCATTTAAAGTTTCTCAAGCATTCATTTGTAACCATATTTTCTGGATCTTGTACCTAAAAAAAATGAAACAAGTTAATGTTACATAAAATGAAAGTTATAGCATTACGAAATTGATTGAATCCCCAATAGAGTTCCAAATGCAAGTTATTAACTCATGTAACTTACATATCCATTAAACTATTTTGCAAATTCAAGGCTGATTCTTCTATTGACTTCTATCTCTGATATAGCCGGAGCCAATCTCCGTAAGTGTGTCATGAATGCCCTGTAATGCGTCAGAAGTATGAATATGTCAAAATCATTATGAGATCTTCATTTATCGTATAAGATATATAAAGCAGTAGCTCATACTCAATGTGTGGCTACACTTCACCACAATTAAGCAACATGTAAATTCTTGCTGCAATGAATTCTTTAGAGGTAAGGAACCGAGTTCGAATCCGTCCTACCACCCTTCCTTGAACATTGCAGATTGACAGCCCAAGTTCTTGCACCCTCTTTAATCGTTCTTCCTCTTCATTATGCGCCATATTTGTATGTTTCATTTTTATATGTGGCTCAAAATAATAAGAGAAGAAAGTGGATGCTACTTTAATGAGATAAGCATTGCAGATTGATCTTTCAACTCTAGCCTTATTTTTCACCTTAATTTTCAAGTGATGTAAATACATGCCATTTGAAAAAAATTTCAAGTGCAGTCACACATGCTCATATTGTACCTGGTATGAAAAGAATTAGATTGAATGATTAGATTACCGTTCAAACAGGTACATCCACCTATATTGAATAGGGCCACAAACTCTTGTTTCGTAAGGCAAATGAATTAATAAGTGTTCCATTACATCAAATAATGCAGGTGGAAATATCTTCTCCAACTTACATTACAACAAAAGAATGTCGGACTCCAATTTGGCCATATGAGCTACACTCAACTTAGGAGAGTATAGATCCCAATAAAAAAGGCTTAACTCCATCAAAACACCCCATACATTAGAAGGGATAAATTCCTTCAATGCAATGGGAAGTAGTCTCTTCATGAATACGTGACAGTCATGTGATTTCATACCGGATAATTTCAACTCATTCAAATTAGCACATCTTCCAATGTTTGAAGCGTATCCATCTGCGAGTTGCAATCCCCTCAACCATTCAAGTAAAAGTTTCTTTTGTTCTGATGTCAACAAGTAGCAAGCTTTAGGTATAGCCACCTTTCCTCTTCCCACATCTAAGGCATGTAGCTCGGTCCTATGGCAATATATTTCTAAATCACACCTAGCCTTCAAATTATCTTTTGATTTACCTTTTACCTCCAGAACTGTATTCATGACATTGTCAAATACATTCTTCTCATTGTGCATTACATCAATATTATGTCAGACCAAATTAGTACACCAATACAGCAAATCCCATAAAATACTCCTTTTTGTCCAATTATGAGATATTCCCCTGCCATTACTCCTTCCAATTTCTTTGCCTGTTTCTGTGATTTTTTCATAGTTAGACAAACTACCCTAGATTTCTTTACCAGTAGGGTATTGCACAGGCTATGATGTCTTAGAACTTCTATCATTCCTAAAAGATCTCGTATCCCTCCTGTAAGGATGATCCGATGGTAAGAAACGACGGTGACAGTCAAACCATGATTGTTTCCCACCATTTTGTAGATAAAAAGACTTTATATTGCTCATATAATATGGACAAGCCAGTCTCCTAGCTCTGCTCCAGCCACTCAATATACCATAAGCAGGAAAATCATTAATAGTCCACAAAAGCGTCACCCGTAGTTGGAAGTTTTGTTTCTTCGATATGTCATAAGTGGTGACACCTTCAAACCACAATTAGGTTAATTCGCCTATCAATGGTTGTAAATAAACATCCACCTGATGCTTTGGATTCTTGGGGTCCGGGATAATAATTGTTAAAAACATGATCGGATCTTTCATACACATCCACGGGGGAGATTATATGGTGTGAGAATGACCGGCCAGGATGAATATTACTTACCCGACATCCTAAATGGTATGAATCCATCTGTACATAAACCAAGTTTGACATTCCATACTTCTTTTGCAAATTTAGGATGCATCCGGTCAAAGTGTTGCCATGCTTCAGTATCATGAGGGTGACTCATGGTGCCTTCCTCCGATCTGCTCTCTCCATGCCATGTCATGTGTTCAGCTGTTGCTTTAGAAGTATACAATCTTTGTAGCCTCGATGTTATCGGGAAGTAATACATCTTCTTGAATGAAATTTCCTTTCTACTTGTGTTTTTCTCAACCTTTTTTTGTGCATATCGAGGATGGCCACAAAATTTACACTCTCTACAATTCATGTCATCTTCCAGTAAAGCATGCATCCATTGATGCATATATCTATTTTTTGTATCGGCAAACCCAATCCAGCTACTAATTTTTTCATTTGATAGAAATCATCAGGAATCGTATTACCGCTAGGCACAACCTCTTTCATCAATTGCACAACATCGTTAAAGGCTTTGGTTATTTTCAGACTTAATGTTTAATAATCTTGAAGCAAGTGAAAGCTACGAATATGTAGTGCATCCATCCCATATAGGAGTCTCTGCAGCCTTTAACATATCGTAAAACCTTTGTGCCTCCGCATTAGGTGGTTCTTCAAAATTTTCTGCTGATGGAGCTCCAGGGGGGAAGTCAGGACCTGCTATGTATAAGACCATTTCACGAGATGGATTTCCTTGATATGACTCAACTTCTGGGACTGAGGTAGACACCCTGGAGGTATACTCAAATGGCTCACCATGACATGTCTAACGGTAATAATTAGCCACAAAACCAGACTTCCACAGGTGGAGCTTAACTTGTGCTGGATCTAGATACTTTTTATTCTTACATTTTGCACACGGACATCTAATTACACTTGATACTGCATTTGATAAGGCAAATGTCAAAAAAGCTTTAACCCCTTCCTCAAATTCAATAGTGATCCCTTTTACACCTGAAGCGTGCCTTCTATACATTTAACTACGATCCTCCATGACGTCTAAAAGAGAGAAAAGAACAATCCACTCACTAATTAAAATCACCCCTTGAACTATATTAGTGAAAATGAGTAATTCCATTTTCCTTTTCATTATCTAACAAAAGGAGGTCCAAAACATAGAATATACATTCATATTACTCAAAAGGAGGATAGGATAATCATTGTGGATAGTGATTATGTGATTAGAAGAGATTGTTGCACCATATGATTAGAATAGTAATATTATTGTTAATTTTGATACTTAAATTATTATCATTATTTTATTATTCCTACTATTATTAACATTGTTTTTTTATTAATGATATTATTATTATTATTATTATTATTATTATTATTATTATTATTATTACTCATTTTATTTGTCCTATTATTATTGTTATTAGCAATGTTATTTTATTATTCCTAAGTATGAAGCAAAATTCTTTATAGAAAATTCTTTACCAATGAACATTTAATGAGAAAAATAAGTGATTCATATAAGAAGTCTTGTGAATGGCATGTGAGCAAAGTAAATAGCGAAATGAAGAGAAAAATGGCTAAGTCATATAAACATTATCTTATTCAAACATACGAAAGTTTGGTATACCACTCATATGTATAAAAGACGTGAGAAGTTTTCAAGAAAAGTTTGGTATAAACATTATCTTCATTCTCCCTTTGAGTCTTTTAGTAGTCCTCCTTCACATTAAGTGGTTCATGAAATGTGAAATTCCAAGAAAAACCCACAGCCATGGAGTTTATATTTGTTTAAACTCTCTTTAGAATTCGTATATATTTAAATGGTTCATTTTCCTTCACGTATACTATAGGTTCTTTGGACAGATGAAATTGTTCAAATTTTGATATTAACTAATTGGTAGCTTAAGATGTTGATGACCAAAAACCTGGTAGCAAAACATTTATGTAGCTTATATGAGCAAATATAAACTAATTGATCTCTAGGACTTTTGAATAAGTGTGATATAACGTAGCTTATATGGATTGTGATTATGTGATTAGAAGATATTGTTGCACCATATGATTAGAATAGTAATATTATTGTTACTTTTGATACTTAAATTATTATCATTATTAAATTATTCTACTCCACAATAAATAGTGGCAGATTTGAAAAAATTTTGACAGAGTCTCCCCTATAATTGGACATTTTCCAGGCACGAGGCCTCCTCAAAATTTGACAATCAAAATACAATTGCAAACAATAAAGATGGATCATTCATTTATAGAAAAAAAAAACAAAACAAAAGGAAACTAGGGTTAATCACCCATTACCCAGGAGGAGTAATCACCCATTACTCATAGGGAATCCAATATTTGAATTCAACACCAATGCAATTTATATGAAATTTTCCATTTTCTAAAGAAGTTTTTGATGAAATTTAGCCTACTAAGATCAATGCAGTAGAAATCATAGGATAATGTGAATAATAAACTGCTTTTAAAAGTTTCTATAAGTGAAAAAAATTAAAAATTATTAACAAAACACACACTCAGACACAGAAGAAGAAGAAGAATACAGCATACTAAAATAACCAAGCAGCTCAATATTTTTTTACACAACATGGAATATATTGTGTGTGTGTGTGTGTGTGTGTGTGTGTGTCAATTGATTTAGCTATAATGAATATTCTATATTAGACAAAAAACAGGTAAAATCCAAAAAAAAAAAAAAAGGTGAAGTCTTACGGTTTGGTGAATTAATTCAAAAATTGGTGAAGCGGCTTTAGCTTCGAGCAGTAGCAAAGGAATGGAGCTTCAGCGGTAGCAAGAAATTGGCATGGGTGGGCACTTGCGGTGGGGTGGGGCGCAGCACTAGGGGGAGGGGTGTGGCTAAGGGGGCTGTGGGCTGGGGGAGGAAGGGGGTTGTAGGCTAGGGGGAGAGCGGGGAGGGGGCTGCAGGCGGGGGGTGCGGGCTGGGGGAGAAAGCGGGGAGGGGTGGGCTGAAGGGGAGCTACGGGAGAGGGGAGCGCGGGCTGGAGGAGGGTGCTGTGGGAAGGGGGCGTGAGGAGTGCCGGGTGGGCACGGGGAGGGGTTAGGGGCAGGGGCAGTGGGTAGCAGAAGAAGAAGAGTGAGGAAGGAGTGGAAATTTTCGTAGTGTAGGAAATGTTTATTTTTGTTTTTTAAAAATTCCTAGCTATTTCGTCGCAATTTGTGATGAATAAATAAAACCCTCGCTAATTTCTCACCAATTGATACGAAGAACATTATACATCGATCTCTACATTACAATTTTCACCATTTTTTTAGTGATCTCAATAATAACAATAGTATTTAAATTGTTTTTCTTTATATATTTTACTTTATACACAACTTAACCAAATAGATAGATAAAAAAATTAGACATATGTATATACATAGCTATATAGTATAATATATATTAACATGTAGGAAACAAAGAACATTACAAACCGATCTCTACATTACAATTTTCACCATTTTTTTTAGTGATCTCATCAATAATGATAGTATTTGAATTATTTTTCTTTATATATTTTACTTTATACACCACTTAATCAAAATGATAGATCAAAAAATTAGACATATCAATATACATACCTACATGTTATAATATATATATTAAACCAAAGAGATACTTATATACATTTTATACTACATAAGCATATACATATACTTATATATTAGAGTAAGTATATAACATAACATAATTAACTATATATATTTACTTATGTAATACATTAGATGCATAACACAACATAATTACATATACAAAAATTATAATAAAATGCAATTTGAGACACGTTATTAAAAATATTTCAGTAAATTTGTCAAAATACACCACCACACAAACACATAAATAAAAATTTTAAAATTTTAAAAAATATAGATTAAAACCCTATTTTGTCGCAAAACCCTCGCAAATTGCAATAGTTTTGCGAGGGAAGAAGCAAATTTGTCGCAATTAGTGACGGATTTGCGACGAATTAGGGTTTTCAAATTTTCATTGTGCAAAAATTCAAAAAATCGGCGGAAAGGAATATTCAATTCATTCCATGCAAAAATTTACTATTTCAATCCAAAAATTCACTTATGAAAAAGGAAGGTAATTTAAAATTTTGCTGCAAAAGCGTCACAAATTTGCGAGGGTTTTGCCGCAATCTAGACTTTTCTCTTTTTCTTTTTTTAAAATATGAAAAGTCCATCGCAAATTGCGAGGATTTTGTGACGGACATTTAAAAAATTTTCATTTAAATATTATTTTCCATTAAAAACAACCGGTCGTCGCAAAACCCTCGCAATTTGCGAGGGGTTTGCGATGGTCTTGATTTTTCTCTTTTTAATCTGAAAAGTATGTTGCAAAATCTTCGTAAATTGAGAGGGTTTTGCAATGGACATTCAAAAATTTTTTTAAAAAATATTTTTTTAAAAAAAAAACCATCGCAAAACCCTCACAAATTGCGAGGGTTTTGCAACGGAATTGTGAGGGTTTTGCGATGGACATTTTACATTAAAAATAGAAAAATCTAGACCATCACAAAACCCTCGCAAAATAATATTTTTTATTTAAATATTATTTTCAATTAAATACAATCAACAATTTGCGAGGGTTTTGTGACGGTCTAGATTTTTCTCTTTTTAATGTGAAATGTCCGTCGCAAAATCATCGCTAATTGCGAGGTTTTGCAATGGACATTCAAAAAAAATTATTTAATTATTTTTTAAAAAAAACCATTGCAAAATCCTCACAAATTACGAGGGTTTTGCGATGGACATTCAAAAAAAAATTTATTTAAATATTATTGTCAATTAAATACAATCGACCGTCACAAAACCCTCGTAATTTGCAATGGACATTCAAAAAAATTTTTATTTAAATATTTTTCAAAAAAAAAAAACCATCACACAACCCTCGCAAATAGACATTCAAAAAATTTTTTATTTAAATATTATTTTCCATTAAAAACAATCCGCCATCGCAAAACCCTCGCAATTTACGAGGGTTTTGCGACCGTCTAGATTTTTCTCTTTTTAATGTTGAAAGTCCGTCGCAAAATCCTCGGAAATTGTGAGGGTTTTGCGATGGACATTCAAAAATTTTTTTATTTAAATATTTTTTCAAAAAAAAGACGGATTATGAAAAGGCCGTCGCAAAACTCTCGCAAATTGCGAGGGTTTTGCAATGGACATTCAAAAAATCTTTTTTTAAATATTTTTTCATAAAAACAACTAATTAACCGTTGCCAAATCCTTGCAATTTGAGAGGGTTTTGCAACGGATAGACTTTTCTTTTTTTAAAATATGAAAAGTCCATTTGCGAGGTTTTTGCGATGAACATTTAAAAAAATTTCCATTTAAATAATTTTTTTCTAAAACAATCCGCCATCGCAAAAACCCTGGTAATTTGCAAGGGTTTTGCGATGGCCCACTAACTAAACTTTTTTATTTTTATATTTTTTAAATTATCAAAAATCCGTTGCAAAACCCTCGAAATTTTTGAGGGTTTTGCGACGTCTATAACAATTTTCTTTTTTGTGTAAATATTTAACTGTCGCAAAACCCTAACTAATTTGTGAGGGATTTGCAAGGGCACTTTAGCCGTCGCAAAACCCTCGCAAATAGCAACGATTTTACTATGAATTGGACGGCTATTCTGGCCGTCGCAAAACCGTTGCAAATTGGAGGATTTTGCGACGGTGTTGGTCAACTTGCTAGTTCATTGATTTAATCGTCGCAAAACCATCGCTAATTAGCGACGGTACTATAGTCGTCACAAAAAATTCGTCGCAAATTGTGATTTTTCCTGTAGTGAGGGCTCAGCTTCATCAATCAATCAAGAATAATTTTCACTTATATGTTAATAACCCATAATTTACACCTTATTGTAAAAGTTCGATTTAATCATGTAGATTACTTACTAACACACTTAAACCTTTAATGTGTAATATATGTAAACAAACAATCATTAATGAATACAATTTTTATTATTTTTTAAAATATAAAAATGCATAAGTCATTTTAGATATAAATTTCAATAATGGATAGGTTTATTACCTTCTCGATGAACAATTGAAATAGTACATAACTCAAAAATAAGAAGCAAGTCGCTAATAATGCCTACTAGGTAACCCACAAGGAAACGTCTGACTTAGGAGAGTTCACTTTCCTAACTACATTAAAACAATTACTTTCGAAAATCACATTCTGAAATTGATTTTTTATTATAAACTAGGTACCCATAAGCAAAGTATAGGCCTCCACATCATCACTAAAAGAGACTTGCAGAGCCAATGCACCGAGAATTGAGCTACTAAAATTCCGACAAATAACACCTGCAGCATCAGAAGAACCCTTCAATGCAACATCACAATTAATCTTAATACAACCACTAGGATAAAATTAATTAAGTAATTAAATATATTTAATAATAAATAATAATAAATATTTAATTACTTAAGTACGTTTGATAATAAATTTTTATTATCACTTAATTAATTAAAACATGTTAATATTCTATTATAAATTTTGAATGAAATGAAAATTATTTAAGTATAAAATTTGAATACATTAAATAATGATCTAATTTTTTTTTCTATTTAATCTAAATTATAATAAAATAAAATATAAAAATAAATTATAATTAATTTAATTTTCAAATTCAAACTTCTGATGTTAAAATTCAATTTTCAAATTTTAATTTTTAAAATTCAATACTTAAATATTTAAGTTTCAATCTTCATATTTTAATTTTATCAAATATAAAATTATTATTATTATTATTTAATTCAAATTATAAATATCATACAATATAAAAATAACTTATAATTAATTTGCTCTTCATATTTAGATTTTATATTTTAGAATTTATTTTTTAGACTCTAGATTTTAAACTTTATTATTAAAATTATTTAATTACGGTTTAGATTCGTTATTATTAAGGGGTGGACACACTCATACTACACCGTTAGAATTCACCTCACTTGACACTATCCATATACTTTTGCTAGTATAAAATAGCATGTTAGACTCTCTACCGAATTAACTAAAAGTCAAGAATAGTTTTGTTTTTTTTAATGGAAAAGCATAAATAGCCACTTGATATATAATTTATGCCATGATTAAAATTTCATTAGATGAATTGTCTCCAAATCGAAATTAATCCATTAGATTTCACAACGAGGCCGGATATGGAGGACTCTTCTCTCTCTAATTCTTTTATATATAGAACGATAATCTTTTCCCTATCATTCTTTTAATAGTTTAACTCCATGCATGTTTACTCAAGATTATTTGTGAAGACGAAGGAGAAGGCTGAGGAAAAAAAAAATGATTGAAGGGTATTTTTGGAACACTAAATTTAACAGAAAAAATTTAATAAATTGTACATTTATCCCAATTGAACGCTCAGTTGTCATTGATAAGGTATATTCAACTGTCGGACTCCTACAATTTTGTTGCCGGAAGCATTATTTTCCTCGTTGACGGCAGCCGTTGGATAACGCTAAGGATCAAGAATATAGGACTTGAAACAAGAAAATCACAGGTGATGTTCAACTACTCTTGCTTTCTTTTCATTTGAATATTCCATCTCTTAAATCTCATCTGCCTTGATCACGTACAAGATTTTGTGCTAAGATTGCGTTGACGCAAATGCAGATAAGCACAAGAATCAAAAGTCTCAGCAAGAAATGGAAGCTCCAGGGCATGCAAGAGAAATCGAGGGCATCCCACTACGCAAGATATACCAGTTGCCTTCATTATGCTCCAGAATTTCTAGTATTGTACTCCCCACTTTTGGGCCATGTTATCATGCGCAAGACTTATGGAGAAATAGTGCTAAGGAGGAAGCTTGGCGGCGTGTGTTGGAAAACTCACCTGACGAAGAAGAAACCTCAGAAATTTACTTGTCTGCTATCAGAAAAATAGAGAGAAAAGCAAGGGCTACTTATGAAGATAAAGCATTGCAGGGCTTGACTGAGTCTCAATTCCGATGGATGATGATAAAGGATGGATGCTTTTTCCTACAATTAGCGCTCTTCATTCTTGGGGCTTCCAAGCAATTGAGATATCCGGACAATCACTTGATTTTTGGGGCAAAGGTGGACAAAAATTTCAAAAGGTGGACAGAGTCGATGTTTTATGTGGGAAATCAGATTCCACTTGTAGTCCTCACCGAGTTAATGAAGCAAACTTTCTTCAGAAATGTCATAAGAAGTCGTTGGAAATGGGAAAGACCCACAGATCTTTTGTCCAAGCAGGTCTTGTATGATTTGTTGATACTGCCTGCAATAGGGTAGGCCACTCATAAAACATCTTCAAGTCTATTGGAAATGCTTGGACGAAAAACCTATATGTCAGAGGAACAACCTTCTGATTTGCTCCATGGCCTCCAATATGTGTTGCTCGGCCTCCCAAGAGGTTCAAGAAATGATTCTTATGAAGAAGATGAAGAGGATGTGGATGAGGAAGAAGGTGATCTGGAAGCTGGAAGACCACCAGTGAATATTGATCTGAAAGCTGGAATATCATTGAATATTGATCTGAAGGCTGAAAGATCATTGAATATTGATCTGAAAGCTGGAAGACCATTGTGCGTCTCCAGGTTCGCCAAAAAGGGAATCTACTTGAGGGCATCGACTGGGATTGGAATTAGAGGAATTCAATTCAAGAATCACATGTTTTACGCCAGTCTTTACCTACCGACAATGCCAGTGAATAAAGAAACAGAAATGTTGTTCGAAAATTGGGAGAGGTATGAGGAGCTTCAGAAACAGAATGAGGGCTTTCAGGAAAAGAATGAGATAGCGTCTTATCTGGGATTCATGAAGCAGCTCATTTCAACATATGACGACGTCGAACTCCTAGCAAAAAAGGGAATAATCCAAGCAAGCAAGCCTTGCCATAAGAAAACGTTTCTGAGAATACTGAAAAGATTTCGCCGAAAGCCCACCGGTTCAAGATACCGATATATTATGCAGCAAATCGAAGATTACACCGTGTGGGATAAATTCAGGGATGTAGCTATACTAGCTTTGATCCTTACCATTTTGCAAACTATCCTTGCTGTGCTCAGTTATGCGTCACAGTTACGCCAGTCGCTTGCTTGATTTATTGTCATTGTGCCTGTTATTATTCATAAAAGAAGTTTTCCCCGTGGCGCCCATGCCGCTGCCCCTCCGCTTCCCCCCTCCCGTCGATTTTGCACTGTAATCATACTTGCTGTGAATTGAATTCCAGAAATATGCCTCGTAACTCTGCTATATCTTGCAAAATGGTCAAAGTAATACTCTTTTTTTTTTTTTTAAGATTACAAGTCACATTTTTTGTGAAAATTATACAATATAAAGTATAAGTATTTATATCAATATAGGAATATTTTTCCTTTTAATTAGAAATAAATTAATTCTAAATTTGACAGAGATAAAACTTATACATCAATTAACTTACTAGTTGAAGGCTTTAATTCTTGTGTTAAAAGTTTTATAGTTTGAATATATTGATTAATTTAAGATTCTAAATTATGTATAAATAAGATCATTTTTATTCAAAAGACAAAACTCTAATATAAATATATGTATTCTAAAAATCTATAGTATGTTTTGTTGTCCACTTCTTAAAATTTTCTTTAAAAATTTTAATTTTTAAAAAATCTTTTAATTTTTATTTTTTAAAAATTAAAAATTATAATATTATCTTTTAAAATGTAATTTATCTCTTCCAACCCTATGTTTTTGGTATGAAGAAGAGGTGTTTTGCCTATATCGTTGGAAACTTGGCATGTTAAGGGATAAAGGTGTGATGTTAAATATATATATATATATATATATATATATATATATATATATAAGGCTTTAAATACGAGAATAGAAAGATTTTGATACTTGTGTGTCTACATTCCTTTAACACTTTAATGCTGACTTCCATTTTTAACGGAATGGAAAGTGTACTCCACACAAATGCTATCCAAAATTATTGACTCAATGCAATTCAAGTGTTTGCTTTCTAAAGTCAATTATGTATAAATGAAACCACTATTTTCTTTCAAAAGACAACACTATTATATAAATACAAGTATTCTACCTAGTGGCATGTTTAGATATATAGATATTGTATAGAAAATATTATTTAAGACTTAAAAAATGAGAATAAAAAATTTTAAATACTTCTTATTTATTGTCGAATAATTTTAAGTTGAATGTCTATATTTTTTAACACTTTATCATTAGTATCTATTTTTAGTTTTATTCTTTTTATGAGAAAAAACTTAAGTTAGATTTTAAATACGATGTGACTATTCCTATTATGAAAACATAACCCCTGCTTCCATTTTTAACGGAATTAAAAGTCTTCCCCACACAAATGCTATCCAAGGCATGCTTGTATGCCTTGTGTAGCCAATTATTGAGCCTAGAAGTATCAAGGAAAACAATAAAAGAAAGGTGAAAAAAAAAAAAAAAAGAAGGCGCCAGAGCCAACAAATTTAGACTAAAATGAAAACAGCTATAGACAATTATTCAGCCCAAGAGCATCAAGAAACAGAAGAAAAGAGAGGTGAAAACAACTAATTTGCACCATTATTGAACAAGACATGATGGAAAAAAGTTATTTTCCAGTTATTAATTTGATGCTTTAAATATTTACAAGAATTGAACCCACGAAAAATTGTATATATATATATATATATATATATATATATATAGTGTTTAAGAGTGTTTAAAATTACACTTAAACTTCATGCTCTTTTTTTTTTTTTTTAAATCCAGATTGAACATTATTCCAAACGTAGGAAGAAAATTAACTATATATTTGACAAGTGTATCTTTATTCTTTACTAAATTTATTTTTCTCAAATATTAAGCAAGTGCGATGAGCACTTGGTGTGTTATAACCACTAATTGAAACAATGCATCAATTTTTGTATCGGATTTGTTTGGGGCTAAGGCTCTTCTTCGGAACTCAAGATATTGGAGGATTTCTAGTTTCAAAACACCAAGATTGTTAGTGTTTGAGATTTTCACACTGACATCTCAAGTGGGACATGAACTTTGTGCGCACATTCGAGTAACGACTGTGAGTTTCTTTATTAATAAAAAAATAGGACATTTAATAACATTTGATTCTACGTATAGAAATGAAATTATATGCAATGGCGCAAAGTTCAAATATCTCGAAATTAAATTTGATTTGACTCGTACGTAATCAAAATTGACTAATACCATTTGATCCTATATAGAAATGGCAGTACATGCAATGATGCAAAGTTCGAATATCTCAAAATTCAATTTGATTTGACTTGGGCTTAATCAAAATTGACTAATAACATTTAATTTTACCTGGAAATGGCATTACATACGATGGTGCAAAGAGAAATCTTTCGAAAAGAATCTTCCACAATTACCTACAAGGCTTGCCGAATGTATCGATTACTATGCATAAAATAGCATAATAAAACAAGACCGTTGGATGGATTGATAACACTCTTTCTTAGGTTACAACATCAAAAAGCAAAATAATGAAGTAGAAGATATATTATGCAACAAGTCGGAGATTACACCGTGTGGGATAAACTCCCGGACGTAGCTATACTAACCTTCATCCTTACCATTTAGTAAACTATCCTTACCATTTTCCATTGTAATCGTACTTATAATATACACACTGGCAAAATGATCAAAGTAATACTGCTTTTTTTTTTCTTTTTTTAAGATACAAGTTGCATTTTGTGGGAAAATTAAACAATATAAAGTATAAGTATTTATATCAAAATAGGAACATATTTCCTATTAAAATAGATATGAATTAATTCTAAATTTGACAGGGATCAAATTCATAGAATTAACTTACTAGTTGAAGGTTTTAATTCTTGCATTAAAAGTTTTACAGTTTGAATATATTGATTAATTTAAGATTCTAAATTATGTATAAATGAGATCATTATTTTTCAAAAGACAAAACTCTAATAAATATATGTATTCCAACAAATTCTTAGTATTTTTTGTTGTCCACTTTTCCAATTTTTTTTACAATAATAGATTTTTTATAACAATTTATTTTTAAAAAATCTTTTGAAATTTTCTTCTCACCTTTTTAATTTTTTTAAAAATATAATATTATCTTTTAATATGTAATTTACCACCTCCAATCCTATATTCTGATTCCGATCTAGAGGTGTTTTACCTGTATGGTTGGGAACTTGGCATGTTAAAGGACAAAATTGCGATATTTAAAAATTTTATCTAAGACTTTAAACATGAAAATAGAAAGATTTCGACGCTTATGTTGATATTCTTTAACACTTCAACCTTGGCTTCCATTTTTAAAGGAATGAAAAGTCTTCCCCCGTGCAAATGCGACAAGACAGGTTCCCATCCTTCCGAAAGCCAATTATTGAGCCTAGAAGCATCAAGGAGAAAACAAGAAAAGAAAGGTGAAAGGAAAAGAAGAGCCAGAGTGGACAATTATTGTGCCAAGAGCATCAAGAAAAAGAAGAAAAGAAAGGTGAAAACAACCTTCTTTCTAAATATAATTATTGAGCATATTAGGTCGAAAGGATATAATGTGCTAAATTAAAAAATATAAAGGATCTATAAAATTAAAAAAAAAAGAATATGGATCAATTATGTTAAAATAAAAAAGATGGAGGATTTATAAAGTTAAAAAAATAATAGGGACTAACCATGTCAAAATAAAAAAGTTTAGGAACTAAACTCCCTAATTTATTTTTATTAAATATTGAAGGTATACAGTAAATGTCAAATTTATCCTTTCTTAATGGGTCAAAATTAGAATTTTGTATTGACCGTCGAAATTGGGTCAAAAAGACCTAATGCGCCAATCTAAAAAAGTTAGAGGACTTATAAAGTTAAAAAAAAAAATTAGGGACCAACCATATCAAAATAAAAAAGTTTAGAAACTAAACTCACCAATTTGCCTTTGCAATTTTAATGATCAAATAGAATTATTAGGGATGCAGTATCTTTTTGTGTAAAGATTGGAGCGAACTTAGTCCATTCTTTTCTCCTGAACTTAAACCAAGATAAAGAATTTAGGAGCTAAATAAACTTTATGCCTTTTATTTAATCCTTTTTTTTTTGTTTTGATAAATATATTTGATTTAAAGAGGGAAAGTAAATAGAAAAAATTTCGTATTTAGTTAGAAGTAAATATAGAAAGGAAGTAAATTGAGTGGGAGAACTACTCTTCCTTCAAGGGGACAGCTTGATTGCTAAGCAGAAAAGTGAAGGTTGGGGAAAACAGGAAAATATCATGTTTGGTTGAAGGTAAATGTAGCAAATAAGTAAATTGAGAGGGGAAGTGGTAAAAATAAATGAAGAAAACCTCAATTTGATTGGAGATAAATGTAGAAGAGAAGTAAATTGGAGGACGAGCCTATCAATGAATCTTCTCCTCTAATTTTAGAGGAGATGGGAAGTAAATAATCTTAAAAGATAATTATATTCTTCTTCACCTTTTTTAATGATTAAAATAATAAATGTAGCGGATATAATAATAAATTTAATATAATAATAAAAAATTCATTTATTACTCTCACATTCTAGCTAAATAAAAGAAAAGTAAATCTAATTTGCTTCTTTTAGAGGAAATAAAAGTGCCACTTCCCCTACCCCTCCTTATTCCTCTTTGTGGATCAAACAAAGCATTAGTATGGCTAGATAAGAACTTCAAAAATCCAATTCCAAATTCGATAACAATTATGTAGTTGCAACCTATAATGCATTATGCTTCTTATAATCTAAATTAAAATTACATAAGAGTTTGATATTAATATCTAATTCCATACTTATATATTCTTTCTTAATAGGACATAATTCTTTATTAATATAGTCTTTTCTTTCGGTTGCGTTTCTACACTTTTTGAAGTTAAAAAGAAAAAAACTATCATCAACAAGTAAAAAAAACTCCGTCGAGCAAGCATTATTCCTTATTAAATCAAAACATCTCAAACACTTTTAAAGTTGGGTAAACTATCTTTTAATATCTTTTAATATCTTGTATAATAACATATGTACCTCAAGGTTTCAATATCTACTTTTTACTTTCTTCAACTTTAGACTAAATGCTAAAACAACTAATTTATTCTAAAATTATTTATATTGATATTCTTTGAAGTTTTTCAAATTTAATTTAATTGTTATGAGAATATTTTATATTTTATTTTAAAAGTAAGATATAAGAAATATTTGATTGTATAAATTTAAATTATTTCCATATTTGTATGTGTGTGTGTGTGTGTGTTTTATAATTTAGTGAATCTTGTCGAGTCTTGAATGAATAAAATAATAATGGCAGATTTAATTTCTCAAAATTGTACTCTATTTCCAAATATTTTTTAAAAAAATATGTGTTAGAAAAATTATAATAAAGGAGAAAAAAGAAACAAATAAATATGAGGTAAAAATGGTGAATAAAATTGTCAATAAAAAGATGAGTTAGAGAAATTACATGAATTGGGGAAAAAAATAAATATGAGCTAAAAGAAGCTAGAAAAAAATATCATAAAAAAAATGAGTTAGAGAAATTAAATGAATTGGGAAAAAGGAAAAAAATCAATATGAGCCAAAATAAAATGGAAACAAAATATATCAACGAGAAAAAATATGAGTTCGACAAATTGCCGAAAAAGGAAAAAATTAGTATGAGCTAAAGGAATGAGGAAACAATATATCGTCGAGAAAAAAATATGAGTTAGTGAAGTTACATCAACGGGAAAAATAAAAAAATATATATCTATATATATATATATATTAGTCAAAAGAAATAGAAAAAAAATATATTATCGAGACAAAAAAAATATGAGTAAGAAAAATTACAAGAAAGGAGAAAAAGGTAAAAATAAATGCAAGTCAATAGAAAAGGAAAAAAAATAAATTGTCGAGAGAAAAATATGAGTAAGTGAAATTACTGGAAAGGGGTGAAAGGAAAAAAATTAATATGACCAAAAGAAATGAAAAAAAATACATCGATGCCAAAAAAAAAAAGTGAGTTAGAGAAATTACATGAATTAGGAAAAAAAAAATAACAGCCAAAAGAAATGGGAGAAAAAATAAGAGTTATAGAGGTTACAAGGAAGTGGAAAAAATGAAAAAATAAATATGAGCTAAAAGAAAAAAAAAAGAACTAGAAAAATTGCAAGGGGAAAAGATAAAGATAAATATGAGTTAAAAGAAATTCGAAAAAATTATCTTTGAGTAAAGAATATGAGTAAGCTAAGTTACAAGAAAGAGGGAAAATTCATATGAGCCAAAAGGAGGGGAGAAAAAAATCTGTTGTTTTGAAAAAATATGCGTTAGAGAAATTACAAGAAAAAAGAAAAAAGAAAAATTAAATATAATCTAAAATAAATGAGAAAAAATATGATTGATAAAAAATTACGTTAGAGAAATTTCAAGGAAGCTGGAACAGGAAAAATTTATATGAGCTAAATGAAACGGAAAAAAAAAACTATCGTTTTGAAAAAATTGAGTTAGAAAAGCTACAACAGAGGGGAAAAAGAAAGAAATAAATACGAACTAAAAAAAACATAAAAAAATATATAGTGGAGATAAAATATGAGTTATGGAAATTACATGAATTCGAAAAGAGGAAAAATAAATATGAGCCAAAAAAAGGTAAAAAAAATATTGTTGAGAAAAAATGAGCAAGAAAAATTACATAAATGGGAGAAAAAAAAAAGAATCAATATGAAGCAAAAGACGGAAGAAAATAAATCGTCAAGGAAAAAAATTGTTTTACGATATGACTCATATTTTTATAGAGGTAATGGAAATGATAAAGCTCTTTGCATTGATGCATATAAAATTAGGCACGATGACAAGGATTTAACTAGAATTAAAATTTGAGCTTCATTCGAATATAAGTCCTAATCATAGCTTTAAATATTTAAACAAGTTAAATTTAAATGTTCAAGTATTTATCTTGAAAACTTACGAATTAATTTAATTTCATATTTAAACTAGTAACTTTTATGAATTTTATGATAGCTAATTTGGGGGGGGGTGTTGGGGGAAAGAAAAAATGAACTTTAGCAAAGAAGCAATAAAATGGTAACTTTTATAGTTTGGTAGTAATTAATTTGATAAACGTTAGTATCAACAAAGAAATATCACTTTAATAATATTATGTAAAAATACCAAATTTCAACTTTATCATTTCCTCATTGAAAGTTTATCATTTTTCAATACTACTTGCTATCAAATCCATATAGTTACCATTGGAATGGGCATGGCATTGCCATTGTCCAACAGGAGATGGGAGTAGGCTAATTATGATAAAGTTTGTTATACAAGCAGAAGAATTCGAGCGTTTTCAATTTATATAGTAACTGTGTAGATTAAAAAATATATATATATATTAATTTATTAAACGTATCAGTAAAATTTTTAATAAAATAATATTAATTTTTTGTGTATATTTTTATATATAAATTCGTGAAGATTATATATTTAATTGTAACCCGCATGCTAAATGGTGGGATGTGTAGAAGGTTTGCTGCTCACTATTACACTATCATGCTAGGCAACTAAATGTTGAGATGATCAAATTTGTCAACAAAGAACATAATTAGATAGAAGTACATATACCATTGAAGCAAATACAAGACCAAAAAACAACACCATGCGAACACATACACAGACGTCCAATTAATATCCCAAGTAACTTTCTTGGATGAAAAAGTACATCAAGATGCCGTTTTGAAGGGGATTCTGATTGAGGCATTGGAAGCTTGATGAGAGATGCTACCTTTTTGCTGTCCATTCTGATAAGCAGAGCTTACAGAAAATCGGCTCATTCCTGTATCTCAGTTGAATTCAACTCTGAAATCTCTTGCTTCTCTCCGGGGGACTTAGAGCATGAACTGGACTGTGGATCTTCTCTTGGGCCTGCTGCATTAATTACTAGAACTGAAGAATGTTACTAAAATGTTCAGAGTGATAATGATACTTAGGTGTATACAAATTTGCGTAACCTGAGATGGAAATGTGAATGAGATTTTGACGCATTGTGTTAGATTACCTTGCTGCGTTTCTTGTACGATCAGACGTCGACCACCAATTTTCACATTTGGATATGCACGCTCAATTTTGTAGAAATCTACTCCTTTTGTGCAATCTTGCTTCTGAATCCTGAGCTTAAATTTATCTGGCATAGAGGCAATTTCTAATTTCCGGAGTTTAGTGACAAACTGCAATCCTTGGGGGAGCATTTCTAATTTCTTGCAGTTTCGGATTACCAAAGTGCACAGTTTGGGCATTGCTTCTTCTTCCACCTCCCACTCTTCTAGGTTGTTCAACTGGGAAAGCTCCAGATATCTGAGTTCGGGAAAACCATATGAAGAGCACTTCATTTTCATTCCAATGTATGCCTCGATTTCTAGGACGAGGATCCTCAGGCTAGGAATCTTCTGCAGCATTTGCATTGGATCTTCGGCAAGTTCAGAAAAATTCAAGACTATCTGAGTTAACTTGGGATGGATTGTGTCAAGATACGGCAGTTTCCGTAGATTCCCTCGTACTTCCAAAGCATGAAGAGCACCACAGTGGAACACCTTTTCCATGATAGTGAACCTTCTTTCGGAGCGACAGTGAACGGAGGTGCTTTTCTGCGAAGTCCAAAATTCCCTGAATCGCCGAGACATCTCCATATGTAGTTACCGCCAACTTCTTAAGGTTGGTCAACCGAAGGAGGTCCTCAACATTGCCGAGACTGGCATCAAAGTTGTCAAGTATTTCCAGCTCCTTCAGTCTTCCCAAGTGTAACTTCTTGTCGTTATGAGTTCGGTAAGCCAGAGGCAAATATAGATACTTCAACCTTTCCAAGTTATTCAAGACATTGGGTATGGTCAATTCGCATTCATTTCTTATCCTCAAATCAAGAGTCTGAAGGCAGAGAATATTGCCTAGTGATGAAGAAGACAATTCCTGCAGGTAACACTGCTTGAAACTTAGGAACCTCAGATACACAAGTTTCTCTACTCCGCCTGGAACCTTTCCGTCCTTAAAATCAACCCCATGCAGATACAAAACTCTTACCCACATAAAATGATCCAGATTAGGTATATCTCGTGGCCTGATTATCCTATTTCCAGATTTTCTTAAAATGAAGAATAGAAGAGACCGAAGGTAATCTGCATTTTCGCAGAGAGGAGAAAGGGTATATTCATGCTTTTCCAAATATAAGGAACGCCTAATTGCTGAACTCATAGTCTGATCATTCTCACCTCCAAAGTCTATGACCTCAAAAAATTGATCTTCTTTTCCTTTCCTTCTGCAGAAATCTCGTATCAGGTCATGAAGCCTGCAAGACTTGCTTTGTCCTGATACTTTATCTTCTGGAATTTGGACCAAGCTTCTCTTATATAATACATCTAAATACCGTGCTGCAACATCCATCATTGTCTCTCCATTTCCTGTATCCTCCATTGATACCAGACCTTCAGCTATCAATAATTGACATACTGTGTCCATTTCTATCTCTGCATCTTCTGGGAAAATACCCAAATAGAGTAAACAGGGCCTCAAGCGAAGTGGCAAGTTCTCGTAACTTAAATTTAACGCATAGAAAACTTGGTCCGAGCTACTAGTAAACTGCTCAAGGACCAGCCTCCATTCATATAATGGTTTTTCTCGTAATGTTCTAGCGAGCACAACTATAGTTAATGGTAGACCTCCGCTCCGCCTTGCTAATTCCTCACCAATTTGCCTTTTCTCTGAATTGACCTCTCTGTCTGCAAAGATGTATATCCTTGTGAACAGTTCAACCCAGCAAAAGGAAATTAATTGAGCTCTTTGTGAACTGAATTCAGATAAAAGGCTTGTTGAGCTTAATCAAACTCACATCATTAAACAAATGACGGTCCAACTCAATTAAGTTTGTTCAAACTTCTCAGTTTATATTTGAATCAAGCTCAAATGTAACATAAAATATATTCCATCAAGTTTGACTCAACTCAATTTATTTTCACCTCTGTCCCACTACGTTCATCCATGCTTCATAGAAAACTGTGAATACCCTATACTATTCCACCCTTCCAAGTCCATCTTCATGCTACATCTCGAATGGCAAGACGGAGTTCTATACAATGAACATCAAGATCTATCCATTTTAGATGGATTTGAATTATTAAAAAGCACTTAAATGAATCCAGTTGGAATTCCATTTTTTATATGAGGAGATTGAATCTTTGGTAGAACTAATTTTTACCTTATTAGCATAAGTTGAATGAATCCTGGAGAAGTTAATCTCTGAGTATAGTGAAGAGACTTACCGTCTAGCCCAATGTTACGCCTCCATAATTCCCAACTTTCCTTTGCGTCTAAAGTTCTCATCATGTGTATATGGGAATCCGGAACGCCCACTTGCAGTGCTACATCTTTCATCCGAGTGGTAATTAGTATACTTGATGGAGTTAGGTCGTCTGGGAACGCCATGCGCAAGCTAAACCAAGCATCAGCAGAACAGATGTCGTCCAGCACCATCAGGTAGCGCCGATCCTTTAGACTTCTCTTGACAAGTTCGGCCAACTTGTCTTGTGGCATGTCAATGGCGACCCTTCTATCAACCAATGCTTCAGGTATGGCGGAAAGTATTTCCAGCAGAATGTCCCTCGTCTGATACACACTGGATACAACATGCCAAGAGCAAACAGCGAAATGGTCTTGAATCTGTTGACTTCGGAATAATTTCCTAGCAAGAGTCGTTTTGCCTGTCCCGGGGCTGCCACAGATTGACACCAAAGTAAGACCGAAGAGTCCACCTGTTAAAGCATACACCAATTCTGTTTTAGCATCCTCCATTTCGACGATTTCCCCAGCATCCTCAACTAATGCAGGTCTGGGAAATTGTTCAGCACGGCCCCGCTCTCCGATTTCCGGTGCATGATGGTTTGGAGAAGCGTTGGGCACTTGGATTATCATATCAATCAAGTCTCCACAGAGCTTCTCGATCTGTTCCCTCTGCTGCCTAGATGTGTTCAAAAACCTGTTAAGGAACCCTTTCCTTCTTGATCCAACTAGCATATATGATTCGATGAGATCCTCAAGTTTATAACCGACACTTAAGCTTTCGCTGAAGCTTTTGGCTTTCTCTTGGGTAATGTTAGGATTTCCATCTGCTTCTTGAATGATTTGCTTCAACTCTGAGAGTGCAGGTCCGATTCTAGAATTTAATCGACAATTCAAATAGCTAATCCTTTCCAGTAAAGCAGCTAGAATAACCACGCTGGTCATCTTTCTGTGGCCGAGGAAAGAACAGACAGCTTGGAGTTTTTGCTTAGAATTATGAGGTCGTCTTCTCCTACTGGACCAGCGGATTAGGATTGCAGCGACTACATATAAAATTTCTAAATTGTATATATGCCGAAAATAGTATGTGAGACCAGGTACAATAAAAGATTAAAGAGAGATGTAATTAATGAAATAAAGAAATAAAATATAAAAATATAAATTAATTAATATTTTACAAATAAAATTTATGTATATTAGACTTATTTTTTTTAAAAAAAATTTGTAAAATACTATTCTATGCGTCTCAAATTATCTGTCCACTTTAACCGATTATACAGAGATTAAAAATTAATTTTTTAGATAATAAAACATTCTCTTCCATTTCTACCCTTACAGTGCAATAATAAGTATCTTTATTTATATTAATAAGAATACAAATTCCAAAACTTTGATATAACTCTAAATTACTTATCTCTCATAAGTATTTAATTCTTACTAGAAAATTGGTCAAAGTATTGATGAGTATTTAATTCTCTCTCTAAGTTGCTATTGATATTTCTTAGGAATTAACCAGATGAACATAAATATCAGAATTCATAAAATTAGTTTTTTACTATATTTTAGTATATTTAGAAAATAGAATACTATTAAATATGGGTAAATTTGAAATATTAAATCTTAATTTTCTGTAGGGACAGATAATTTGGGACAAAGATTAAGTTAGAAAGTGGACTGATAATTTGGGACAGAGGGGATAGAAATTAATTTTAAGGACTAATTTCAATTTAGTAATTAAAAAATGTCTACCTTAAGAGAAGAGATTACTCGACTAATTAAGAGCAATAAAAATATATTAAAGTTAACAAAGATTAATACTCCCTCTATCTATTTTTATCTTTCAAT